>JAPDDM010000269.1:115000-267565 GCA_027474115.1 Schizopygopsis malacanthus
TTCATATATCTTATCTTGCACGATCCTCTTTTCTGCATTATATTATTTTACACCGCATAATGATATGCTCCACATGTTCTGGAACATATTATTTGATATACATTTTCCCATTAAAAACAGGGTTGATTTTAAACCAGTATGTCCAAGTCTTAATCTTGATATAATCACTTCTTCTCTTCTACATTTCCTTTTAAAAGTTTTGACATTAATCGATTTCTGAATATTATAATAATGTCTCCCTTTGTTATCTATATCCCACTTTTTTGATTTAGATTCTCTCACTTTTGTTTTAATTAACCGGAGCGTTGGCTAAATGGTAACGTCACACGTATCTGGGAACACTTCAGGAGTGTCGAAGTCGTTGTCGGATTGGTTGAATTATACAGGATTTCCGGGAGACGTGTGTGTCGCGTTCTTTAACGTTCCGCCTGGAAACAAAGATGCCGTGACGCCAAACCCCTTCACGGAAGAAGAAGTGTTTACGAATGTGACAGCGAACGCTTATCAGGGTCAACTAAATGCTGGATTTTCAAAAGTATGTGAAATAATTAAATAGAATCTTTAAAATGTGGGAGAGTTTGTTATTATGGCAACATTTCCACGCCCCGAAACGTGACGCTGAACAAAACGAACTGTGATTGGTTGTTTGATATGTCAGTCAAACGGGCTCGTGGGCGGGGCTTGGCCAATATATGGGGCCATCTATTCCAGACCTTCAGTCTAACTAATCTTAACCTATTTTAATATTATTAATTCAGAATTGTTTTTCACCATGTCATGTATCACTGCAATCTCTAATATCAACTAAAATGAATATATTGGGGGTCTCATGCTTGTCATTTGACACACAGCAGCCACAATACACTGTATATCTTATATAGGCTTATTAATTGTTATTCGAAATATTCCCAAAATATATCGTGAAGTAAATGCATTTTGCACCTTTATAGATTATGTTAGTTGATCGGCGATGGGCAAAGTAGCCTAATAGTGTAATCTATTAAGTTTGCATAAAAATTGTCTTTTTACTTAAGTACCAGATATGGGTGTTACCATAAAATATTGTTAATATGCATGACTTTGTATTTAATGTGAATTTAATAAAAACATTGTAAGTTACTAATTAGCCTATACTTAAAAAAGAGCAACGAATGTTTACATTTTCAAAGAACTCTCAAAAACTCCCATAATAATAACTGAAGCTGTTTACACTCTAAAATTAATATTTTATTATTTTGTTCATAGGTTCCTTAATCTGAGAGGTTCAAGACTTGGCTAATTTTCATAAATTTGCCACCTGAACACACACACAAAATAAGAGGACTTGATTCAACAAATTAAGTGGTTGAAAAAATAAAACGCCTTAATTTGTAATTCGTGCCAAAAAATAGGCACCCATAGGAAATGAATGTGAATACTAAAATTCAAATAATTGTTTTTATTTGTCCAATAAAAATCAATAAATCCAACACAATGCAGATCATACATACACATACATAGTCTATACAGCATTCTCAATGTGACACACACACACACACACACACACACACTAGGGGTGTGACTTCTGATTTTTTAAATTCGACTTTTATGTGATGAAAGTTGAGTCGGAGTCGACTAGTCGCTGATGACGTCATTAATGAACCAATATGACCGCGCCCCAACCCGCAAGAGTCTGTCGAAACGAATTTTTGGCGACATAACGTTGGGACAGAAACCAAGGTCTCTTCCATATGGACAGGGCACGAAGGCATCTGCGCATGACCATGATCATACGAAACGGATTCCCTCTCAAGGAAACCCCTTGGGTTTCAACCACCACTGTAGGGGTCTCATGTACAGAAGGCCAGAAGGTATTACGTTGGACGCAGCTGCTGTCTTTGGAAGTGCTTTACAGTGATAGCGTGGCCCATCACCAAGATGGACTCGATACGAGCAGGAGACAATTGTGCCCGCATCGTTATAGAGTCCCATACCACCCCCAGGAACGCGACAACACTGCGACTCTTTTTCGTCAACCCTGAGCTTTGAATGTGGCCAAGGATTACATCTCGATGCCGAACTGCCATCTTCCGAGACTGGGCCAGTGTAAGCCAGTCGTAGATATACTTCAGCACACGGGTGCCCTGCAGCCTCAGAGGTGCGAGAGCTGTATCCATGCACTTGGTGAAAGTGCGAGGGGAGAGAGCTAGGCCAAACGGAAGAACCCGATATTGGAATGCTTCACCCCTGAAAGTGAACCGCAGGAACTTTCTGTGAGAAGGCATGATGAAAACAAGGAAGTATGCATCATTTAGATCTACCGTGACAAACCAGTCCTCGGATCTTATCTGACTCACGATGGTAGGAATAGTGAACATCTTGAACCTGAATCTCCCGAGATGCCTAAAATTGGACTCAATCCCCGATGCTTCTTGGGAACTATGAAGTACCGGCCGTGGAACCCGGACTCCCTGTCTAGGGGAGGAACACGTTCTATGGCCTCCGTGAACTTTTCTGTTCCATCACCCGACCCTGCTCTGGGTGCACCACAGTCCAAACCACCCCATTGAACTTCGGGGGTCTGTATCCCCTTTGTACTGTACGCAGGACCCATGGAGATATACTCGGAAGGCACTGCCATGCACCGATATATTCTACTAAGGGAATCAGTCTCTTGAGGCTAACCTCTGGTGCTCTTCGGGTATTGTTTATGATCCCCTGAAGTGGAATACAGGCAGGAAAAGATCGGAACGATTTTCTGTGTACGGCCGGTGTCGCTGCCAGTCCGCAAGCCCTTGGGATGGACACCGCAGCGTTTCCTGAGGGTTACGAGGTGGACACAACCTCAATCGCTACACCCTAGGGGGTGGGGTGGGGGGTGGGGGGGTCAACCCTCAGAGGCCCTGCGAAAGCTAGGACCTCTTTCCCGAAGACTTTCTCGCCTGAAGAACGGTCCTCAAATCGCCCTTCGGCTCGGCGGGCTTCAGGCGAGAGCGTCGCCTCTGTTACCAAGATCCCTGAAGAGGGGCTCTAGAAGCAACACTCTCCTTTTGTACCTGCCGCTGTGAGGAGCTTGATGACGGCTGGGGCCGTCCACTCGGAGCAGCCTTCTCAGATTTAGAGTGCCATATAAGCCCTACCCACCTATAATGAAACATCACGACAAGGTTTGGTGGGCAGTACCGGGGCTTTAAGGGACGACGCAACGTCAGGGGAGAGGTAGCTGGCTAAAGCCTCTTCCACCCGAAGCATCATCCCATAACCGTACTCATGGGCTCCTAAAACTATTATCTAACACAGAAGGGTTAGACAGTCGTGAGGTGTACGGTTTATTCCACGACTCATTGTGTAAGTCAGGAAAAAATGATAAACCCCGGCGTTGGGGCTGAGACCCGTGCTGCAAGAAGCTCGAGAGCTGTCCGGGTGTGCTGAGCTCCCAAACAATGAACACAAAGCTAATGTTTGTCCCCAATAGTTAATAACCTGAGGCAGGAATGCACACACTGCCTAAACCGTCCACTCGCCACAACAATATATATAGCTTGGGACAACATCAACTAAGACACAATGACACTGAAGAGCAAAAAGCTGACTCTGATGTGTGCCGGCGTCCCTTTGTAGCTTCCGAGTATGCCGTCACATGTTACGTCATAACGCAACACCAATCAGGATTGGATTAGTTTCATTCATGCTTCAGACGCACTACACTGAGAGGATTCCTAAAGTGTTGTTACCGACGCAGTGTGAGTTCCCTCGAGGGGGAACAACTTTCATTATGTCGAGATTACGAGAAAACAAGAAAAAAAAATAACCATAATCTGTTATGATCAGCTGTTGCGTTCATCGTCTGAAGAAACGGGAACATTTGAAATAAGGACCTTGAGCACGCAAAAGACGAGATATGTGAACGACTCCTTTATGAGAAGAGATGAGATAACATCTCACTGTTACTGATATATCATGCAGCTCAAAGCATTATGGGTAGAATCTTTCGTCAGTCTGTTGTGATTCATTAACACAGTTTCACTGATGATTTATGATCAACCCAAAACCCAGGATAGAGCGTCTGAGTGAATGTGGTCTGGACTGTGTGGATGAGGCTCATTGTGTCAGAGACGCTGTAGAAGGACAGAGTTCCTGCTCCGTGATCCACAAACACTCCTATTCTCCTGATGATGAACTTCACAGGGAGACGAGTCTCTATGTTATTGTGTGTGAATGAGCAACTGGAGCGAGAGCAGAACAAACTCCAGGACTGATCATTAGATCCAAAGAAACACTCATCACCTTCTCCCTTTCTACTGATGCTCTTATATGACACTGATATACACACATAATCTCCACTCCACTCAATCTCCCAGTAACAGCGTCCACACACACTTTCTCTACACAACACCTGATAATACTCATCAAATCTGTCTGGATGATCCGGATACGACTGATCTGTGCCGGTGTTAGTAATTACTCTGTTGTTCTCAGACAGAAGGAGGAGTTTATTCACTGTGTTCAGATCCAGAGTGAGCTGAAGGGAATCTGAAGGAGATAAAACACATCAGAATCAGGAATTATGAATCTGTTGGATCTTTTTATGTAGCTGAACTCTTCATGTTCAGTGTATCTTCAGTGTCTCAGTACAGATGATATCTGTGCAAATCATCATTTACTAGGGCTGCCCCATAATAGAGGTTTAGTCGATCACAATTTTATTAGTCGCAGGAAAAAAAATCCACAGAAAGTGAAGTCAGTTTAATTTGTTTCAGTCACAATTACTCACTTATTAACAGTGACTTGCTGCCACCTACTGGCAGTATTAATTTCACATTTAAAGTATCTTTTTATTTTAGTTTTTATCATTTTAAATATCAAAATTCAACGTTTTATGTTTAATACAGTATCTCACAGAAGTGAGTACACCACTCACATTTTTGTAAATATTATATTATATATTTTCATGTGCACAGCTTGTATAAGAGTGTAAATTTGCAGTACCCTCAAAATAACTCAACACACAGCCATTAAAGTCTAAACCACTGGCCACAAAAGAGAGTACACCCCTGTAAGAAAAAATGAAGACGTTGAAGATCTTGATGAAGGTGTTTATTGCAGCATAGCAGTGACAAAGTACATGTTGTACCTTGGATTCAATGGAGCTGGAATGAACCCAGAAAATCCTAAGTCCTAACCTCTTATACATTTTCAGTTTACTACCCTTCATTTAAATGAAGTTGCTCGTGTCGTAACAGCTGTAGTCTTTATGTTAATTAAGTTCTGACACCCCTTTGTCTGAGGCGGTTCTCCCCCCCACTCCCATTCTACAATTGTAGACCATTTGCTCAGGATGTGATCATCCCAAATGGTCTACAAATAACATAATTGTTGACTTTCCTCGTCTCTATAATAATTGAGCCTTTTTGGGATATGAGCATGATCAAACATATAGTGTGGAATGGAATCTGGGTCGAGGCAGACAATAGATTCTTACACCTCTAAGTGAAAATGTCTAAACTGGGCCCAATTAGCCACTTTCTCTCCCCGGTGTCATGTGACTCGTTAGTGTTACAAGGTCTCAGGTGTGAATGGGGAGCAGGTGTGTTAAATTTGGTGTTATCGCTCTCACTCTCTCATACTGGTCACTGGAAGTTCAACATGGCACCTCATGGCAAAGAACTCTCTGAGGATCTGAAAAAAATAATTGTTGCTCTACATAAAGATGGCGTAGGCTATAAGAAGATTACCAAGACTCTGAAACTAAACTGCAGCATGGTGGCCAAGATCACACAGCGGTTTAACAAGACCGGTTCCACTCAGAACAGGCCTCGCCTTTGGTCGGCCAAAGAGGTTGAGTGCACGTGCTCAGCGTCATATCCAGAGCTTGTGTTTGGGAAATTGACGTATGAGTCTGCAACCAAGGGGTGGGGGGGTCAGCCTGTCAGTGTGCCACACACTGCATCAAATTGGTCTGCATGGCTGTCATCCCAGAAGGAAGCCTCTTCTAAAGATGATGCACAAGAAAGAACCGCAAACAATTTCCTGAAGACAAGCAGACTAAGGACATGGATTACTGGAAACATGACCTGTGGTCTGATGAGACCAAGATAAACTTATTTTTTTCAGATGGTGTCAAGCGTGTGTGGTGGCAACCAGGTGAGGAGTACAAAGACAAGACAGTCAAGCATGGTGGTGGGGGTGTCATGGTCTGGGGCTGCATGAGTGCTGCCGGCACTGGGGAGCTACAGTTCATTGAGGGAACCATGAATGCCAACATGTACTGTGCCATAATGAAGCGGAGCAGTATCCCCTCCTTTCTGAGACTGGGGCGCAGGGCAGTATTCCAACATGATAATGACCACTGCCTTGCTAAAGAAGGTGAGGGTAAAGGTGATGGACTGGCCAAGCATGTCTCCAGACCTAAACCCTATTGATCATCTGTGGGGCATCCTCAAACGGAAGGTGGAGGAGCACAAGGTCTCTAACATCCACCAGCTCTGTGATGTCGTCATGGAGGAGTAGCAACCTGTAGCAACTCCAGTGGAAACCTGTGAAGCCCATGCCCAAGAGGATTAAGGCAGTGCATACAAAATATTGACACTTTGGGCCCAATTTGGACATTTTTACTTAGGGGTGTACTCACTTTTGTGGCCAGCGGTTTAGACATAATGGCTGTGTGTTGAGTTATTTTGAGGGGACAGCAAATTTACACTATTATACAAGCTGTACACTCACTACTTTACATTGTAGCAAAGTGTCATTTCTTCAGTGTTGTCACTTGAAAAGATATAATAAAATATTTGCAAAAATGTGAGAGGTGTACTCACTTCTGTGAGATACTGTATATATATTAGGGGTGGGCATAGATTAATTTTTTTAATCTAGATTAATTTTGGAATTAATCTAGATTAATCTAGATTAAAATGGCTCATTTGAATTCTGCCGAAGGCATTCAGAATATGTGTGCTACCCAAATAATGACTAAAAGTAATTCTTTGAGAACGGGTTTCTCAAGCCAGGTGGCGCATTAGACCAGGGGCTCATCTCCTGTTTCCAAAATGCATCACAAACTGCTTGAGAAAGCTGTTCTACTGTGATAATTGGTGATGAAAATAAACTATGTTCAATAAGATGTACTTGTGTTTACTAACTGTTTATTCAGTTAAACATGAATTTTGAACTGTAGGCCTACATAAGAGGTCGTGATGAACTGTTTACAGTTTCCATTGGGAAGCTTCTTAAAAATAAATTTTCCCTGAAGCAAACCCGGCGGCTTCATAGCTGCATCCATGTTAGCACGTCACGTCTGATGTGGTAATTTCACAGTAACGTTAGGCATACACACAGGTTCGAAGCAGAGGGTGACACGGGAGTGGATTCTCAAGTTGACATGAGACCTAAAGCGCATCCTGTTTGCTTAAAAGCGCAACGTTTCGTTGTTATTCTGAGTGCACACAAATAAACGTAGAGTCTTTACAGATTCGAAAGATGTATTAGGCTACTTTTATCTGTATGACCAAGAATGACGGAGATTTTAAGAGCAAGTGAGCGCACCGGAGCCTGTCCTGCGCAAACGCGCTTCCACACAAACTCTTCAATAGCGCACATTCATCTAGGTCAGCGGTTCTCAATTCCAGTCCTCGCGCCCCACCGCTCTACATATTTTTCATGTCTCTCTTAGTTAACACACCTGATTCAGATAATCAGCTCGTTAGAAGTGCGCTCCATGAATGAACTGTGTTCCGATTGACATGCTCCCTACACAGTGTCCATTGCTCCCTACTCCCTGAGCAGGGGAAAGCCGCTGAAGTTTACTTCACTTCAGAACATTCATTCATGGATTTGCGTTGCGCAACATCTTTACGCACGGACGAGTGTGACATCATATACGTCTGTAAATATATACAATTTAAATTCACGTCTCGCACACTTCAATGCACTATGAATGGAATACGTTCGCTTCGAACTGGAATCATGGAGGAATATCGTGTGATGTCCACTTCGCAGGGCACTTGCGTTCGAATAGAACAAACGTCTGAAGTGATAAGAGTAACATACGAAATGTGCAGAGCCTGTGGGGCGCGAGGACTGGAATTGAGAACCGCTGATCTAGGTTAACATCATATTGAGCGGCCATGTAAAGTTGCTACTACATACATCTTTCAGATGAAAAGCCATATTTGAGGTTGATGAATGATAGGTGAGTGTTTGGATGTCCTGCCCGATTGTATTACCACATAGACCAGCCGTTAACAATCTGTCCATCACGGACTGCGAGCCTCTAGTTCGAAGACTCGTTCTCGCCCCCTACAGTGCAATTCGGCTAGGTATACATCCGCGCTAAAATATCAGGGTGAAACTCATCATAGCTTGCGTAGTATAGACCCAGCTCCCAACCCAACTTTGAGAATAGATTAACGGCGATATTTTTTTTATCGCCGATAAGAGTCTCGCGTTAACGCAGCACGTTAACGCCGATAACGGCCCACCACTAATATATATATATATATATATATATATATATAACTCCGTGCTTGCCTCACAGACATGAAAAATATATCTACAGAAAGTGAAATGCCTACTTTTAAAAAGCAATTAAAATGGAAAACAAATATTTTCAGATTATGTAATCCGTATAAAACACATCTACTGTGGAGATGACGAGTCAGTGTCGACTTCATCACTGCAGTCGGAAAAGCAGAAAATACTAGTTTATTAATCAATTATTATGATGTTAAGGCAGTCTTGCTGTTTTTCCTGAAACATTCATAATCATTACTTCTGTGGCAAGCTTTATGTGTGTGCTTGAGCACTGATAGGTTATAGGCAATTAAAGGCTCATTATTATGAATTATATGGTTAATTAATATAAACGTGCGATTAGTCGACTAATCGCTTCAAATGAACGACTATTAGTCGATCAGAAAAATATTTAGTCGAGGGCAGCCCTATCATTTACATCAATTATAAAACTCTTCTTTCTCCTTCTACAGAAGAACATGAACACACTCAGTGAGTATTCTGCTTCTTTTCTTACTGACTTACATTGTAGGAAGTCGTTCCTGGTCTTGGGATCAATGTTGGTGAATGTGACTGTGGAAATCAACAGACATGAATAGTGTGATTCTCATGATCCTGCATCCATTACTAACACATTTCTAATATGATGTTCTCCATGATATAAGAAGATAGACTGGTTTCTGAGAACAGATGAATCTCCAGGACTTTACCTCTGTCTGAGATCTTCTTGAGATCCTCTTTGCAGAAATCCTCCAGTTTGTCTTTCAGCTGACGGACAGATTCTCTCAGACCATCAGAAGAGACGAGAGAACTGAAGGGACCATCATTTACGTCTGTAGATTCAGGAGGTGCTGAGAGAGACTGGAAACTCTACAGAAAACAGAAATCAAAACTCATCAGCTCCACACTTCACCCAATAACCTGCACCAACATCAGATTTGTGCGGCTCTTGTTGAATTGACTGATCTTTAGTAACTCGCCTCAATCCAGCACTTTCACAGCATCTTCTCATATTCATTATATCACATTAGAGCTACAGATTCTAGCATTTGCCATGTACACTATGTGAACTTTCTAGGAAACAGTTTGGATTATAAAATACCAGCATCTGGTCCAGGCAATGATTGATCCCGGAGCCGCAGTATCTGAGGTCATTGACATGTAGTCTTTCCCTGGCTGCACATGGGGTAGGCCTCCAAATAGACCAATGTGACAATAAAAGTGATTTGATAAAAAGTGATTTGACCTTCACGTCCTTCTTGATGGACGGCCACCAAAACCGCCGCTGGAGGAAGTCAAGAGTGCGAGCATTTCCCAGATGGCACATCATGGGAGACTTGCTGAACACTGCCTTGAATTGATGATAGGAACTGGGGACTCGAGACAGGTCGACAGACTCTTGAAACTCAGAACTGGGGGCTGAGGGACTCAGGGAGGTAAGAAGGCTCAGAATGGTGCCAGCAGACCAGTCGATCCAGGGATTATGTCTGCACAGCCTGGGGTGGACCAGGATAATCAGGAGAGTCAATAAGACAGAAGGTCTCCTCCTGCCGGTGTTGATAGATGGTAAGTCGGAGGGAACTGAGTTGCCTCTGTTACTCTGCCCGGTTCCAGAGGTCTGCCATCCAATGCCGTAACTGCCTGCCGTAGCTCCTCATGATCCATGTCTTCCGGGTGTTTGGAATCTCCCTGGATATTGTCTCCGAGCGAGGTCCCCAGTTCTCGTCCTAGTTCTGAGGGGCCTTCTGTAAGCTGGTTGGGGCCACAGCCAGCCTATCGTCTGGGTTCTATCCAGAGTCTAATGGCCGGACGGAACGGATTAACCAGGATCTGGAGACCCCTCTGCGGTGTATGGCGACCAATAACCCCACCTCTTGAACTACCTACATCATATGGGCAGAATATGCCCACAACACTCTCCAGTTCTCAGCCCCTGGACTATATATACTGGGTATATATATAAACAGTATAAAATGGGGGTATACCCATTGTTCCCTGAGGAAGAGTCACAGGTTGGCGTTCCCTCAGCCCGGTGTTTTGTCCAACGCTGTCTGCAGACCTGGAGGAAAGTTCGGTGTGCCCTTCTTCAGACCTCCCAGAGATACCAATGACAGGCTAATCGCCGACCACCTAACGGCCCCTAATTTCCGAGCTGGACAAAGAGTGTGATTAGTCACCCCGAACCTGCCCCTCCAGGTCGAATCAAGGAAGCTTTCCCAGAAATACATTGGCCCTTTTCGCAAACCCTGTTTCCTATAGTTTGTTTCTTCACTAAACTCCCTGTTTCATGTCTCATTGTTAAAACCTGTCTTGTCTTCTCTACCATAACTAACACGGCAATACGCATGTGTGTGAACTGATATCATGTTAATATTTTAGACCTATGTGTTGGGTTTCGCTCAGTATGATGTTAAGTGGCAGATCGGTGGGCATGCTGCAGTTGAATATCTAAATGTGCGACGTCCTCAGTCCCAGATGTAACCTAAAATACTATGTGGAGGATGCAAAATAATTCAATAATTAAAATATGACCGCGTGGTCCTAACAAATTCAATTTTGGCTGTATTATTTGTGTCCCTTTCAAAAATTGCTCTTGAGAAATTGCATCTTTGTTGTCCCCCCCCCTAGTGTTAGATGAAATTTACACACTTGATGAAAGCCCATTTTATGAAAGATTGTGTTGATAAAGGTTTAAGTTTCATTTTCAGCAAACAGTGAATCTCTTCTTGCAGCTGCTGTTCATTTCTGCTGCCATGTGATGTGTGAATGCTGTAAGCTGGGTGCTGATATAAACACCTATTAAACGAGTGTCAGCAATATTTAATCAGTGTTTAGTTACCTGTTTCTCCGTCCTCTGTTCTGCAGCTGATACGGTGTCGTGGTTTTTGTGATCATCCATCATACACAGCACACATATACATTTCTGGTCAGTGCGACAGAAAACTTCGAGGAGCTTCTCATGTTTCTGGCAGATCATCTCCTGTAGTCGTCCAGTAGCTTCAGTCACTTTGTGTCTCTTTCCTTTAAACCAACTCTCATGTTGTTCGAGGTGATTCTGACAGTAAGAGTTCAGACACACCAGACAGGACTTGACGGCTTTGTATTTTCTTCCAGTACAGACGTCGCACTGTACATCTCCAGCTTCAGCGTCACAGTCAGCAGAGAGTTTCCTCTTCTTCAGTTCCTCCACCACTTCAGCCAAGATGGTGATTCTAGCTAAAGCAGGTCTTGGACTGAAGGTCTGTCTGCACTGAGGGCAGCTGTAGACTCTCATCTGATCCTCCAGATCCCAGCAGTCTGTAATACAGCTCTTACAGTAACTGTGTCCACAGGGAATGGCCACTGGATCCTTCAGGAGATCCAGACACACCGGACACATGAACTCATCCTGAGAAACTCTGGCTACTGCCATTTTACTGCATGAATACAGAGACACAAACACACAACAGCTCAACTACACTTCAGCTTCTTTTTTCCTGAACTCACGTGATTCCTGTTTCTGTGTTTGAGTCACATGAGTAAAAAAAAAGCTGCTTCCTCATTCCTGCTCCTTTAGAGTCCCCCTTCTCTCTCTCTCTCTCTCTCTCTCTCTCTCTCTCACTCTCACTCTCTCACACACTCACACACACACACACACACACTCGCACACACACACACACACACACACACACACACACACACACACACACACACACTCACACACAGTGCATGGCAGGACTTTAACGTTTACAATCTCTGCACTGGCTACCTATTAACTTCCATATCAGTTACAAAATATTATCAATCACCTATAGAGGATGAGAATGTCACTAAATTAGCTTGTTGAACACACTTTTATTTGGATAATTTAATATCCAACGAAACCTTGCCTATGCAAATTTAATTTACTCTTACAGTCTTTCACGAATCTTACCCTGCGCGTGCAAATCTTTGAGTCATCATTCTACCTGCACACTGTCGCTTTAAGATTTGGTTAGGATTTATTGTGCAGAAAAGCGTTTGGACCTATTTAGCAGATAAACCGCATTCATGGCGGACCCACGAAAGCGTCCCTCTGCGAGCTCCACTGAGAATAACCCAAAATATCACATTCACGGAGAAGGCATCTCTGGCTCATCCACATTATTTATTAAACTATATGCTGCAGTTTTCTACGGGCTCTCGTCTTTCCTTATTGTTGTTGTTAACAAGAGTGTTCTTACTAATTACAGGTAAGTTAATCGCATTAATATCATTTTATTTCAGCACATTCTGTATTACCAGATGTTGAAAGTCTAGATCTAACACTTAATCTCTTATTATAGTGTGTCTTTCGCAGGATTTGTACTATTATTCACCTTTGCTATGACTTATGACTGGTCACGGTGCACACACGTGTTGCTCAATGCAATCTCTCATTATTATTGTGCATAGATAATGTCAACAAAACTGACAAATATGCTCTTAATAAACTGTGTTTCATCTCAGATTCCCGTCCTCTTTAGCAGTGGGAATTGGACAAGTAAGCAAGTTATTGTACCTTTTTTTTCCTGTTTATATTTAACTAGTTCTCGAGTGTGTCTTAACCAGTGGTGTAGACTAGTTGTTTGTAGTGAGCATACTGTGATTGTGCCTTTCCCAGCCTCATACTCACCCGTCCACTCATAAGCACCCCCCCACACTCACTAAACAGGGCTTTGATTTTTTAGGAGCAATTGTGCTGCTAATTAAAAAAAATATATAAAAATAACAAAAATTAGCATTCCCATAACGACGTAATATTGGACTCCTTAAAGTGATTTACAGGGGCATTTATTTCTAACTTTATTTGAAGTGTTACCGTTCATTTAAAATCAAAAAGTGCCTTTTTTCCTTCAAAATTTCTAATTAAAACAATGCAATAAGAAGAATAGGTTTCCGATCAAATAAAATCATCATTAACTAAATTTGCACTACAGAAGAGGCACAGAAGAGTCTTTAGGTATTTACAGATTTAACGAGGTTCAGAGGTGGCATGAGTGCAATTAACTTCATGTTGAGATTAATGTTTTAAATATAGACATATTCAACGATTTAAATAACAGAAATGATACTTAAAATAAAACTAAGACTGCCGTTAGGTGGTGACTGTGTATCCTTACACACACATGTTGCTAGCATGTTTCTAACATAATTAGCATGTTACTAGCATGATTAACATGTGACTAACATTTTTCTAGCATGATTAGCATGTCGCTAGCATGTCTCTAGCATGATTAGCAAGTGACTAACATGTCGCTAGCATGTTTTTAGCATGTTACTAGCATATTGTTAGCATGTTTCTAACATGATTAGCATGTTGCTAGCATGTCGTTAATATGTATCTAGCATAATTAGCAAGTGACTAGCATGTTTATAGCATTATTGTTTTGTTGCTAACATTATTAGCAAGTGACTAGCATGTTGCTAGCATGATTAGCATGTCGCTAGCATGTCTCTAGCATGATTATCATGTTACTAGCATGTTTCTAACATGATTAACATGTTGTTAGCATTATTAGTATGTTACTAGCATCTATCGTCGAACTGTAGTTACACGGGATTCGAACCGGCGCTCCTCCCCTCTTACGTACGTCTCCGTACTCCGTGAGCTACCGAACAAACCTTTCATTTTTTTGTTTAATAAATTTAACTTTGCTTTAAAAGCATTATTTTTAGTTTTTAGATCGCAAGGTTAGCATGTAATGTGATGTTAACCCCTTTTGCACATTACATATGCCTACATGGTTACATTCACTTTATTTAATTGTTTAATCTAAATACAAAATACCGAGATATGTACCGTATACCGCAAATCAGCCAAAAAATACCAAGATATGAATTTTTGTTCATATTGCCCAGCCTTTCTTTAAAGAAACGTGCATTTGGTAATATTTAGCTCGATGCGCCTCTTGTGGCCTCAGGAGAGAAGACAAAAGCTTTTTTTTCTTTTTTTTTCCTAACTGAATTTATGCCTTTTAAATTCTAATATAGATAATATTTTAGTATAAAATTCAAATTTAGTTTTTCAGCCAATTGGTGGACAGCCCTAGCTACTAGAGTGCTAATATTGCGTTACTCGTGTGTTCTCGTGTAGTTATTAATGATGCTAAACAGTGTTACCAGATTAATCCCTTGATATTCAAATGGGATCAAACCACTGCAGGCAGGTTTGTTGATAAAAGTAAAGGTGCGTTCACACCAGACGTGAATGAAGCAAATAAATCACGCTATTCGCACGTAGTTGGATGCTTGAACATTTTGAGTTTACTCGCTTCATTCGTGCGTGAAATTCACTTCATTCGCGCGTGAAATTCACCACATAACAGTCCTCCATTGTTGTTTGGGATTTTCTGCCTCCGCTCGTAATCACGTCACTGCTAGAGCAAGCTCCTGATTGGTTAACGAATATCCGCCAAAGTTCAGATTTTTCAACTCGCGCGTCAAACGCTCAATTCGCGGCGTGTAATTCACGCGAATCGCATCATTCGCGCCGCCTCATTCGCGCAAATAGCGCCGCAGGATTGTCTATCGCGTCTTTGCATTGACTTAACATGTAAATCATTCACGGGTAACGCTTCATTCGCGTCTGGTGTGAACGCACCTTAAGAAGCAGATGCCCTCCTCCAAGATCGAGGTATCTGGCAGCTGTTCAGATAGACAACAAGATAGTATGAACTAACAAGTTTGGAAGCCGTTTTAAATGCAAATGTGGTAAACCACTTAATTGATATAATTTTTTCCAACCCCTTAATGCGGGCATTTTCTTAATTATCCCGGTATTTTGCATCCAGCAGCTGATGAAGGCTCTTTATGTGGTTTCAGATGTTTGCAACGGTTGTTGTGCTGCGAGGAGCAAAGTCATTAAATGTGGTATATTTCCCAGATTTTGATAAGCATGTACTTCATAAGGTAGGTCTGTGCACACTTAACGCCGAACTAATTCAGTCTTCATGTATTCAGCACTCTTTATATCTTCTGTGTAGGTATGGCCACTACCTTTATTGTATGTGGGAAATCAGTTAACAGGCCTGTTTGGAACAAAACAACTCAAGTATGTGTGCAATACGCTGAAAAATAAACTAAATGGCTGTTATTATATACTGAATAATGCTGTATGACTCTTTTGCAGTCTGCCAATGTTTACCGTGCTCAGAAGATTCTCCATTTTGTTCACAATGCTGTTTGAGGCTTACCTGCTAAAGTATGTCTAGTATGCTGACTCGGGTCTTACGAGATGTGAGATTTATACTTTTTAAAATTAGTATTGGTTTTTATTTTATTAAAACAATTGTGTTTTGTAGAAAGGAATTTTCTCGGTCCATAAAGGCGACCATTTTCACTATGATCCTGGGAGCTTTTATTGCTGCAAGGTAAGCAAAACTGAATAAAACTATTACGAAAGTAACAAAATGCAATAATTCATAGACCCATGTATAGTAAACGAGGCAAGCGTGTAGAGTTACATTCAAGCTATTTTAAGGCATGAGAAAATTATATTCAAAAGAAAAAATATTTAAATATGTAATTTGATGATCAAAGATTATATTTTGATGATTTAAGGGACACAATTTTTGACTAAAGGGGGACAAAGAAAATACAAATACATATATATATTAGTGCTGTCAAAGTTAACGCGTTAATAACTCATGCAAGAGATGTATGCCATGTACAGTTAAAAGAGTTTGAACTTTTAGAAAACACGTTGTGAATTTGTGGAGGTTTATTCCATTTAATCTGCATATAAAACATATATATGTTTACATTTTATTGTGTGTTTGACTGTTAAAACTACAATTATTTGTTGTTAGTCTTAAATAGGGTAAATTAAAAGTACAGTGGTTGAAATAAAAAAAAAATATATATATATTGCTCTTTGGTTTAAAAAAAGGTTATAATTGTTTTAAATAATTATCAATACCGAACGATGTGAAACATTATATCGTTGATACATTTGTTAGCTATATCAGAATGCTGAATGTTACTATAGCAACATGAACTTCTAACAACAGCGGCTTTAACGACTTTAACGATTAGCGATTGGTTCTTTTATTCAGAAGGCGGGACTTCCTGCGATAAAGCTGCTATATTAAGCATTGCATTTTTCCCTATTCAAAACTATACGAGTGACATGTCTTGGGTATTCTATAGTCTTTGGTATAATTATGAATTATATTATTTATTTTGTCACAAATAATTTTGTGACTTGTATCTAGTTTTTTAATCTTCAATTAATTTTCCTTCATTTGGCTTTCACAGTACAGATTTATCGTTTGACCTCCATGGATATGTGTTCATTACACTTAACAACATTCTGACTGCTGCTAATGGGGCTTATATGAAACAAAAACTGGACTCCAAGGTAAGTTATCTCATAAGGCGGATTTATGCTTGATACATCCACTCAAGAGCAGGTGTGTGTACACCGAATGTCCTGTTGTCTTTGGGTGAATCCCATTTCTCTGTCTTAGCCCTAGTCCTTGTCCCTCGAAACCGAGTGGTAAGCGCTAGGGGTGAAAACATACCCCTGTGAAACGAGACGCCACTTGGTCACTGTTACGTCATCATACATCGTTGCTAGCTGCTGCTACGTCACCCGAGGAGACACGTGTTGATCACAAACTCTCCGTCTAAAAGTGTGTGTGTGTCAATTGCGTGGGTTTTAGTGATGCTTTCTCTATTCAGAGAAACGCGGGACTGTTGTGCAAATCAGCAATGTAACGTTAGCGTGGAAAAATAGCAATTTTTAAAAAGGTTACAATTAAGAACATGGTTGCAAATATATATGTACAGGACTGTGTAGAGCACAAAACAAGACTGTCGTAATTTTTTAATCAATTATTTAAGCAGAAAATACTTACATTTATGGGACTCTCTGGATGATCTGGCCGCAGTGTGTTCTGGTACCACTTGGTTTCAAGTAAGTTCGCGAAAATGCTTGGTTTTAAGGAGTATCTACCCCTTACCCCTACCCCTCGATCAAAACAGCCCTTACTCTCACGTGAACGCGCAAAACTAAGGGGAAGGGGTAAGACAGAGAATTGGGATTTACCCTTTGTTTCACATGCCCGCTAAATGTGCCAGTTTTCTGCAGCATGCTCATTTTTGCACACAAGCCTTCAATCCCAAAAGCTTCTTTAGTTGTTCTGCTTAGTAAAAGTGAATGCATGCTGCATGTTGCGGTGAGAATTGTCTGCCCATTGCCCGTGGTTCACAGTTGATGGGCAGAGCATGGAAAGGACCTGACTGGAAATATTTTCCCTATCAGTAATTTCCTGTTGTTTATAATTCCTTATATATAAGGAATTGTATAAACTGGATATCTATCTGTAGTTGTTGGAAATATGATTATTCCGTGGTATTCCGTGCCCTGCTCCCTGACAGCTTCGTCCTGAGGGACTCCTTGAGACTTGAGCTACCTCGTGTACATTCTGCACATGTACTGAGCAGGAGTTTTGAATGAGTCTGTTCTCTAAATTCTGCTCAGTTTTGGCCGGTTGTCAGGCCACTGTGGGACTCCCTGTCACACTGCCCTTATAGCTGAATCATTCTCTCCCCTCTTAGGAGTGGTTTTAGTGCACTCTTTCTCCTTGAGGAATGAGTGTGATGTGCTCCCTTCTTCTCAAGGTCTATTCTCGGGCACTCGCTCTGAGGAGCTCTGCCATGTGCATGAATGGCTTTGGGTCCAATCCTGTTCCTGTGGTCAAGCTAGCAATGCTCCCCTTGAAGACAAGGGTGATGCAGGAGCCTGTTGTTCTCACAATCCTTTGCAGGCTTAATCAAACCTAGCTGTATAGGACCCTCACTCTCCTTATACTGACGTATGGGTTTAGGGTGTCAAGAAACCCTATGTGGAGTTGTATCAGGTTAGCAGGCCTCGTTCCTGTCGCCCTGTTAGACTACCTTTCTGGTTGAGTTTGGCAGTGCTCCCCTCACTACGGAGGGTTGTGCTTTATATGAGCCTGCTGCTCCCAGTTTCAGCTATTTTAATAACACTGCCCTTATGGTCAAGTTTGGCAGCGCTCTCCTTACTGCAAAGGGTTAACTACGAGCCTGCTGCTTCCAGAGTGAGTGTTCATTCCCTGCAGCGCTACTAGGACTGTTGTTTCTGTGTCTCTGGGTTGACATACACCCCCTCACAATTCAGTAGGTTTAGTGGAGTATTCTGCTCCCTAGTTGATCTCGGTTCTAAGCCCCAAACATCCCCCCCCCCCCGCATTATCCCAGGGGCTGTCTGTGGGGGTTTCGCTGGTACTGAATTCTGTATATTATCAGGATGCTAGGCCTGCTTCTTTGAGTCAGGGTCTAACAAGAATGAGGCCCAGAGTCATTAGGCCTAATGAGAGCCAAGAGCGCCGCTCATGAGAACTCCATGTGCAACCATTCTTAGTTGTTAGGCTCGTCCCTGCCACCTCCTTGGTTAGTTGCCTCTATGATGGGAGCCTGCTGCTCCCTGTTGGAACACGTGATCCTCTTCTAAGCTGAATCCCTTTCCTGATGCCCCATCCGCAACCAATTTGCTTCTCTGAGCTTAAAAGTGTTCCCCTCACTGCGGGAGGGTTTTTTATGAGCACATTGCTCTGAAGAAGATCATGTGAGTCCTCCTCTCTACCTGAGAGTTAGGAACTCTGCCCCTAGGCTATTGACCGCTCCTTCCGGTCGAGCTGGGTTCTTCTCTCATTGCCCTCCACTCCACCAGAGTCAAGCCCTCCACTCCTTGAGCTCCATGGCAGCAACACCAGGTAGTTTGACTGTTGGCTGCCTCTCTGGTGAGTTGCCCCTATTTGATTGAACCTAGCAGTGCTTTGCTTCACCTTTGAGCACGCCCCTCCCAATTGAGCGTCTAAGGTCTCCTCTCACAGTGCCCTCTGCAAGGTTTGTCCCTGGAGCAGTACCCTTAAAAGGACATATTTGTACCTTTTTACCCCTAATAGGTACCTATTAGTACTTTAAGGGTGTGTATTACTACTCTAAGGTACTAAAATGTTCCTATTAGGGGAGGTGCCCAGGACCAGGGCTGAGAAACACTGGGCTAAACCATGGAATTGCAGATGTTTTCTTATCTTACTCCCACCAGATGGTACTAATCTGGCTTCAAAATTTTGATTTTAAAGGCATTGGCTCTATTTTTGCCATTTGGTTTTAACCCATATTTAGTTTAACAGATTTTTTTTCCTGCATTTCAGGAACTGGGAAAATACGGGCTGCTGTATTACAATGCTTTATTCATGATTATTCCCACTATGATTTTAGCATGCTTTACTGGAGACATTAAAAAAGTAAGAATTTTAATTAAAATATGACACTAAATGTTTTGAAAATGATATCTGACTTCATATAAATGAAAATGTACATTTGATAAAATACTGATCTTGTGAATCTCCAGGCTTTGGAGTATGATGGTTGGGCAGATATTTTCTTCATGATTCAGTTTGTGTTATCATGTGTCATGGGGTGAGCCTGATATTTCCAATCTTTTTCTGTCCTTAAGCGGAGTACTTGTTTTAAAAGAATACTTAAATCATTTTTGAGATGTTAAATCTTATGATTATAACCTCAGTGGTTATTTTGACAGGTTTATACTCATGTACTCAATTATGTTATGCACCCATTATAACTCTGCTTTGACGACAACCATCGTCGGCTGTATCAAGGTTGGTAATTAACATTAAATCACATTAAATTAAATTAAATCAGTTAAGAATTGACTTTGTTTCCTTTCACCAACCCAACAGAATATCTTAGTGACATACATCGGGATGGTGTTTGGTGGAGATTACATCTTTACGTGGGTGAACTTTATCGGCCTGAACATCAGGTAAACCGGTTCATTTTAAAACGACGTTACTGGGACACTCTTATTGAAATACTGTACACGATACCCTAAAATGTCATCATGTCCGAATGATCAAGATGCAGTGACATATTTGGCTTTTCTCAGAAAACAAGAACTTCAGCTGCTCTATAAATATAGCTTTTCTTACTCCTCCCCCCCCCCCCCCCCCCCCCCCCCCCCCTATAGCATTGCTGGCAGTCTTGTGTACTCGCACATCACTTTCACTAAGGAACAAAAAAGTAAGCATAATACACAAATGTGGATTTGATCTTTTAAAGTGCATCTCGAAACCATAATTGCATGCATTCACTTCTTTTTATTTAATAAGATGAAATGCATTTTAGATGACATGTTGAATATGGTCTTTTAACAGAAACATGTTGATGTTTAAACCAGTTTAAATGGGCATAAGTAAGTCGATAATGGGAGTCAAGAACCCATTCAGAACCCGGTCCCATTTCACAACAGTGACCCGCAACTTTCCCAGCAACCTTGGTTTTGTTGTTTTTATGAATCTGTTGCTCTGGAAACAGTGACTTCCTGAACTACCATTGTGCCTCTGTTTGTTTTTGTAATGTTTCATTATTATTATAAATCAATATATGATTTAATTGAATGTTGGATGAATGAAAAATGATTTCCTTTGCTATGAAGTTAATATTATCCTTTTGTCTTAGTAAATTGTAGATTCCTCAACTGTAGTTCAAGGTGGACTGTAATTGAGGGATGAGTAAATGAGCAAATTATTTTTTTGTATTAATGTTTTGACATACTGGTATAAATTACGACACAACATGTGATTGCCGTTAAACCTGAAATAAACAAGTGCATGAACATGATTCAGTGTGACTGGTACATAAACACATGAAAAAAACTCAACCCGCTCTCATCAATCTGCGTATTAATAACACGAGTTTACTCTTTACAATTGCGTGTAATGCATACGCGGAAATCCAAGTTTGCATGCAATCCTTCCCATTGATTTCGGTGGAGAGCAGTGTAGAATATCAAGGACCGAATCAGACAAATCCAGATTCGATCCAAGCATGGTTGAAACATGAGGAGCCGAATTCCACAAGACAACAGCAGAAAGTCATAAATCAGACCCCCAGCCCGCCTGAATACACCCCGACCAGGCTCCGAGGACAAAGGCTAAAATTCCTGGGTTCACAAAACTGTAGAATCATCTTAAAATACTTTCATTCTCATGGTTAATGAAACTAATCATTTCTATGCATAACTGCATATTATGTATGTGACCCACAAATTGGAATATCCTTGTTTTAATCATTGTGTTTATTGTGCTTTTAATTAGTGTTGACTAGCTTAAGCCTTAAGGGTTAATGTCATGTTTAGTATGTATGAGCGTGATAATTCCAGCTTTGAACATTTCTTCAAATTGATTCTCTGTCAAATGTATCATATTCTGGTTATAGAAATCACATTCAAAAGGATACTTTGCAAGAGAATGTAACATTCGGGCAATGTGACTGACCATGACATGTTAATTTATGGATTGGGTGGAGCAACAACGCAGCAGCCGCTCCAGCATAGAACCTAATTGGTCAAGACAACCATTGGGAGGTGTCAAAAGCCGAGTTTAAATACTAGGACAGCCCTTGAATCCGCTCGCTAACTGCTCTCTTAACTCTCTCTTAACTTCTCCTCGCGCTCTTGAATGCTCCGTCCTCTTGGATCTCTCTCTCTCTCTCTCTCTCTCTCCGGAAAAATGATCTCTCTCTTCAGTCATATGCTCTGGACCACACCCAGCCAGTTGCTACCATGATGAGAAGAAAAGCCACCTAGTCTCTTGACATCCTTTTATTGTTTGACTTTAGTTTATTTTCTTTCCGTTGAGTTCGTGTGCTAAGTTACGTTTGCCAAAGACGACAAGCCCAAGACTCTGCAAAACCAGCCAACGCCCACTTCAACGACTCCTGAACTCTAAGCCAATCAGCTTCGGAGGAACCCTTTTCTGCAAAGGACGACAAAAGGGAATCCTTTAAACACAAAAGCAACGCAAGTAAAACCACAAGATTCTTGCTGTGCTGGTGTCATTTTAATATAGATTTTAGCCTCATTGAAAAGTCAATGCGAGTGTTAAATATGTGATTGATGGTTGTTCAGGTTATGCAATTGCACATATTGCTGTAAACGTGGGATATCAAATTCTCATTCTCTTAATCTAATCCTTTCCTCACTTTCTCTCTTTCTGCAACGCGTGAATGTGTGAATGCTTGTGTTCATGTGTAGATTAGTTTACATGTCTTAGCATTATATAAATAAAGTCTTGTTTATATTGAAAAGAGAAATATCTTGTGTTTTGTGCTCATAAGTTAATGCCTTAATCTGTCGATTTTGTTACTGTGCTATTTAATAGTGTTTTCACTATATTTTGGGATTTTAATATCCAGTGCAGAGTTTGTTATACGGCTTGTTCAGTGAATCGCCGTGAAACAGTGAGTCTGTTCAAATTCCCTATAAAATCATTAATGATTCCCTTTGAGCTAAATTGACCTGTTTCCCTTATAACAATATATATATTATATGTTATCATTACATATTGGTGGAGGAAAATGCGGGCAGATTAATCTAAATTATGAGCATAAACCAAGTTATTTAATCTCTTATATTCTTACGGATGAGATCTGAGATCGAGACTGGTGTGTGTGTGCGTATGTGTGAGTGACGTCAGCAGCGCGCGCCTCCTTGAATGAATGAGCACAGAGAAGGCTGTAACTCGAGTCAGCCTCTCCTTTGTTCAACTGCAGTAAGTGAACTCAAAGTTAACAGTTTAGATCGGAGAATAAGGTCGGATGTGAGCGTGTTCCTCTCTTCTTGTAATGCCTTGTTTTATAGCTGAATTAATGTCCTGCGTGTTCCAGGTCATCTAATAGCTATAACTTACTCCATAATCTCAGTAACTGTCAGCCGCACGAAGCTAAACTGCAGTAATTAAAAGGGAAATAAATCAGTGGATAAAGAATAGTTTTGAGCGTGTTCCTCAATCCTGTTTATCAAAGCCTTATTCATAGTTTGATCGTCAGTGCGTGTTCCATTGTCAGATCCTATATGCTATGACTCCCTGGTTTAAACATTAGAGAATAATGCTTGCCTGTTTGTGTACACTGTTCACAAAGTGAATTAAATCTCGCGAAACACTGCGCGTGTCCGAGAGTGATTTGAATGAGAGCTTTAAAAGCTTTATCAAGTAAAGTTTACCTTTGAACCAACAGCGAAGAAACCCTGTTGTGTTTATGTCCATATAAACGGACACGGGCTTGTGATCACTGTTTCCTCAACCGCAGCACAAAGCTATTATTTGAATAAGGTTTAAGTTTAACTCTGAACGAACTGAAAGTTTAAGCGCCACATCGCAGAACAAGCGGTGTTGTTATTTGTACAGTGTTGAGATGCGCCAACATTTAATGTAACATGCTTAACTGTATTTGTAATGCAACCATTAATGTGCTAGCCACTAGTTTGTTTCGGTTGCCACAGATACGATTGTGACACGAAAGTCTTAACATACTTCCGGAGCAACTTTGAACTGCGCACGCGCAGTACATCGATGCTTTTGTAAACTCCATGCTGTTGCTAATGGCACGGTTGTGTTTACATTGAAGTCTATGCTAAAGCCATTAGCCTCAAAGGTTAGAAGTTAGCATTAACCCCCAATGGTTGAATAAAGTGTGTGTTTTGAAAAGCTAAAGTGGTTTAACCCTTCAAACATTTAAACTAATATACTTGTTGGTCTTTCTCTTCCCTATTTCTCCCTTTTTACCACTTATTTGTAGTTCTACTAGAAAGGAAAATAGTAGTTCAGAATTATTAATTGTGCCAAATTCAAATTTAATTAAAACATTAAATTTATTTGGAATCATTCTAATTTTCCCCCTCATATTATTTAATATGATCCTTCCTTCTAGTATTCCCTTTTGGGCATAATCATTTTAGGTACAAATAAGTATTGAACTTGTCAAAAGGCGAATCATCCTAACGAATTTGATTGCAATCAAACCTACTTTTGTTCTTCCTAACCTCCCTATATTTAAAACGCAATCCAAATTTTAACACCTCATGCAACACTGAGATCAATTTTAATAGAGATAAGTGTTGAGCAACTGGCGCCTTCGCAGCCTCCCTGGTGAGCGGTCCCAACTGTAAGGTGTGCATTGTCAATTCTGTCAGACTAAGAAAAGAGATATCAGAATTATTATTATATTCGTTTGTCTAAGACAAAGATTTAATAATATTGTTTGCCTCCTTGATAACAACATTTAATAATAAAAAAATAATTTTCTTCATTTAAAAAAAAAAATAGAAAAGGAATTGTTTATTTTAATTAAATTTGTTTTTCACCTTTTTCTCTTTTCCCTCTTCCTCATTAGAGTGACGAAGTCTTCACATCGCTAGTCTACCTAGATACTCTGAGACCAACACAGTGATCACCACACTTCACCAGTGGTTCAGAATCACTGACATAACACTTAGTTGTCGCACCACACATAAGCTTCCACTCCACACAGATCTGTGTCAGTCTCTCTTCTCCCCAGCGTGCCAACATGCCGCAGACTGCAGACCCCCTGGCAAAAGGGGAAGATGTGAACACTTGGCTGAGAGGTACAACAGACAGCCTCACCCCCAAGACGTTTGAACTGTTATTATTTTTAATAATAATCCTAGGTCTGAGAAGATTCCTGACAAGATTCAAGCCAGAATAACAACCATGAGGAGCTAGTCAAAATTGCCAGCTCCCTAAGCTATGCCTTCACGACCCAGCTGAAACTGAGCGACAAGCACATCACCCACCTTCAAGAGGAACTGACGTGTGCTCAACGTCGCATAGACAAGCTGGAAGTGAAAGTTCAAGATCAACTCAAAGCACCCAACGAGAGCGAGCAGGAAACAACGGAACAAGTTAAGGAGCTCCAAGCACCCCTGACAGCAGCTCAACTTGATCCACAACATGCAAAGGCTGCCCAGAAAGACCTGGAAAACAGACTTCAGTATGCCAACCAGCTACTAGAGAAAGCCAAGCATGACATCAGCAACAAGAATGCTGAAATAAGTGCCCTGAAAGACCACCTTGAAAGGTACAGAATTAAAATGGACAATCTGACCCAACAACTAGACGATACCAACGATCAGCTCTACATGGTCAAAAGAGGACTCAAACATGCTTATGCGCAGAAGCAAGAGCCAAAGCGAGAGAAACAACACTCAGCCTCACCACTGCTGAGCAGAGCAGAGTCCCATGTCCAAGAACTCGTATACAGCGAAAGAAGCGAAGGGCCACAACCCAAAACCTCACCTGCCTTCGCCACAGAACTCTTTCCTGTCAACGAAAGAAAACCTCCCATCCAAGCAGACCTTGGAGCTGCACCTGAGATGACCATCAAAGACCTCGACAAGCTGTCTAAAAACATCAGCAAGTTCAACCCGAACTCCACAGGGGGCCACACCATCCAGGCCCACCTTCAAGATATCGACTTCTATCTAGAAATGAGACCTCATGTGACTGACAGAGACAGGTTATACCTCCTTAGAGCCACGTCCAGTTCCGAGGTACGAAACTTCCTAGATCGACAGCCCAGTCGAACGAAGTCAGACTACCAGCTACTTCGCGAGGTCCTGATTAAAGAGTTTACCGACCCTGACTCCGAACATGGACTGTTAACTGCCTTAGAAACCAAACAAGGTCGACAAGAGGCCCCACAAGCTTACTACAACCGACTCCGACAAGCCTACTTTGGTGCACACAACGAACCTGACCTTGAAGAGGATGTGAACTTCAAAAGCCTCTTTCTAAGAAATCTGCACCCTGGAGTCAGCCACCATCTAGGCGTCATGGCCTGTCCACGCTCCATGACCATCCAACAGTTGCGTGACCTAACACAGAAGGCCTACAACAAGCAGAAGATGGCCTCAAAGAAAGGTGACAAAACATCCACACTCTTGAACTCTGTCAACAAAGACTCAAGCCTTGCACTGGACGACACCCAGATGCATCACAAAACCAGAGTCCTCCATCAAGAGCACAGAGAACGTGATCCCCATGTCCACGAAAGCTATCAGCCCAACTTCTGGAAAAATCCATGGGACCAGCCACGCTTCTCAAGAAACGCAAAAGATAGCAACAACTGGAAACCTAACCAGACATCCAAAGGTAATCGCCTGACTCATCCAAGAGCATCTCGTAGGGTTAAGCGACAACAAAACCCACCTCAGCATTACTCAGACATGCACAGTGCTGAGTATGCTCCAGAACCATACAGCTTACCGTCAGAAGACATGGAACAAGTCATGAGCCAACTGAACGAGTTCCTTCAAGATAAGCTGAACACGGATGACTACGAAATTGAGTCATGCTCGCTGTGACCAGCGACAGAACGGAAGGCCGACGATCGCATGGTACACCACCATATCCGAGATGACAAGCACCTGTTCAACAACCACACAGGACGAGCAAGTCTCTCACGGCCAACCGTTGATGAAAACTGAGGTACCAGAGAACATCACCTCACTCACCCATCACTCACTAGCAAACTGCTAAATGAACTCCAACTCCTAGAACCACATTCCTGTCTGTGCAACAGCAACCACCAAAGCACAGAAGGTCAGAAAGTCTGCCACATCCAGAAGGTAGCACAAGAGGAATGCAACAAAGGAGACAAAGTTTGCATCCCAGCTTCACACAGCCATGCCAAACTACCTCCGACTGTCTGCTAAAGAACTTCCTGCCTTTCTGGACTGACCCCCATTAGATCATGGACATGCCCACATCCAAGCGAAGGATGAAGAGAGCCAGTCTTCATTAACATACCTGAAAAGGGGGGAGACGACACAGACTGGAACAGATCTGACCACACATACACTACACCATTAACACACACAACATTACCTACACCCAGAGGTAACCACATCTACTGATAACACATTCAACAAACATATTCTTCCCACAAGTAGAATATCCAACTTTAGCACAACACAGTTACATACACCACCATGAAGAAACATATAGCTATCCTCACAAGAGTTAGAACACCTGACACGAAGTTAAGGTGCATGGCCCCCTAGCTGCACATGACATCCTAGCTCAACAGTAGTTGCAAATCATGCTAGGAAAACCCACAGCAGCTTTGTTTTGTTTTGTTCTTCTTTTACCTATCCTTTTCCTTCCCCTCTTTCTTTAGTAGGTGAAACACCTAGACACCCTGCAAGGGTCAAAGGTCTGATATTAGGATTGACTCGCTACACCTAATATCTGCAAGCCACTCTAGACTGAAGGAAAGCCAGAGAGCTCCATGCACGATAGGTCGATTCATTTTACCACAAATTAGTTCACTAGAAACTAAATGTGAACATTCTTAAGTTAAGACAACTTAGAAGAAACACACAAATCTAGTCGCAAAATTTTATCGAAGAATTAGAACAATAATTTCCAAAATTGAATAACCTAATGCCCGGCACCAGTACAGTAACTGTCATGGAGGTGTTGTCTTGTTGTTTGCTGTGTTTTGTCTGCTTCTTCTGCCCTTGTTTTTCCAGCGCTCGACGATGTCTTCATCTAAACACCTCGCCGAACGAAGGGGGGTGTGTAGAATATCAAGGACCGAATCAGACAAATCCAGATTCGATCCAAGCATGGTTGAAACATGAGGAGCCGAATTCCACAAGACAACAGCAGAAAGTCATAAATCAGACCCCCAGCCCGCCTGAATACACCCCGACCAGGCTCCGAGGACAAAGGCTAAAATTCCTGGGTTCACAAAACTGTAGAATCATCTTAAAATACTTTCATTCTCATGGTTAATGAAACTAATCATTTCTATGCATAACTGCATATTATGTATGTGACCCACAAATTGGAATATCCTTGTTTTAATCATTGTGTTTATTGTGCTTTTAATTAGTGTTGACTAGCTTAAGCCTTAAGGGTTAATGTCATGTTTAGTATGTATGAGCGTGATAATTCCAGCTTTGAACATTTCTTCAAATTGATTCTCTGTCAAATGTATCATATTCTGGTTATAGAAATCACATTCAAAAGGATACTTTGCAAGAGAATGTAACATTCGGGCAATGTGACTGACCATGACATGTTAATTTGTGGATTGGGTGGAGCAACAACGCAGCAGCCGCTCCAGCATAGAACCTAATTGGTCAAGACAACCATTGGGAGGTGTCAAAAGCCGAGTTTAAATACTAGGACAGCCCTTGAAATCGCTCTCTAACTGCTCTCTTAACTTCTCCTGGCGCTCTTGAATGCTCCGTCCTCTTGGATCTCTCTCTCTCTCTCTCTCTCTCTCCGGAAAAATGATCTCTCTCTTCAGTCATATGCTCTGGACCACACCCAGCCACTTGATACCATGATGAGAAGAAAAACCACCGTCTCTTTACATCCTTTTATTCTTTGACTTTAGTTTATTTTCTTTCCGTGAGTTCGTGTGCTAAGTTGCGTTTGCCAAAGACGACAAGCCCAAGACTCTGCAAAACCAGCCAACGCCCACTTCAACGACTCCTGAACTCTAAGCCAATCAGCTTCGGAGGAACCCTTTTCTGCAAAGGACAACAAAAGGGAATCCTTTAAACACAAAAGCAACGCAAGTAAAACCACAAGATTCTTGCTGTGCTGGAGTCATTTTAATATAGATTTTAGCCTCATTGAAAAGTCAATGCGAGTGTTAAATATGTGATTGATGGTTGTTCAGGTTATGCAATTGCACATATTGCTGTAAACGTGGGATATCAAATTCTCATTCTCTTAATCTAATCCTTTCCTCACTTTCTCTCTTTCTGCAACGCGTGAATGTGTGAATGCTTGTGTTCATGTGTAGATTAGTTTACATGTCTTAGCATTATATAAATAAAGTCTTGTTTATATTGAAAAGAGAAATATCTTGTGTTTTGTGCTCATAAGTTAATGCCTTAATCTGTCGATTTTGTTACTGTGCTATTTAATAGTGTTTTCACTATATTTTGGGATTTTAATATCCAGTGCAGAGTTTGTTATACGGCTTGTTCAGTGAATCGCCGTGAAACAGTGAGTCTGTTCAAATTCCCTATAAAATCATTAATGATTCCCTTTGAGCTAAATTGACCTGTTTCCCTTATAACAATATATATGTTATCATTACAGCAGACGCGTCTGAATACCACGCGGCATCTTCAGCGGCAGTGACATCACCAGCGAGGCGTTCGCGCGGGTCACCTGATGCGCGCGCGTACTCCTTCAAACAGGTGAGGACAACAATCTTTTTATTTTAACGAGGTCACAGGTTTTGCTCTTGTTTGTTTGTGTTTCATTTGTAAAATATATTCAAATAGAAAACAGTGGTTTTACATAGTACACAAATTGAATTACCGCGTATGCTGTATTTTGGATCAAATAAATGCAGGCTTCTTTAAAAACATTAAACATTCTACTGTTCAAAAACCTTTGACTGGTAGTGTATTCCTACAGTATAAAGTATAAAATACAATAATCACTGTTTCCATCAAAGGTGTACTCAGCTTTGGGATTCATGTCATCAACAGGCATCAGGGGTGCCGAAGGTATCAGTATCCAAAGCAGCAATCTACTCACCAGTCTTTTATATCCCCATTCTTGAGCCTAAACATTTGTGTTTTGTCCTATTGGCAATTAATGTAAAATAAACGCTAAAAAGAAGACAATTTTTTTTGTGAGTGCGGATCATGGTTTCATATACCCCCATTGTTTACCATGAAAGATAGGTTATCTTCTTGATTCCAGTCGAAACTTCCCCAATATTTCCACGATCTTTCTGAAGGCCTCGTAGCGCAAGTGTCACCTCCTCATGTGTCATGAACTGCTCCAAGACACGAAGGTAGAGGATCCAAATGTAGTGTATTTAATGAAGGGTAATCCACAAACAGAATCCAAAAACAGGCAAAGGTCATACACAAGTGATCAGTCCAAACAATAACAACTGGGGACGACACATGGCACAAAGCTTAGAATTGCAGCAATGACACACACAAGACTATGCGAAGAATGACAAACTGAACCAGACTTATATAGGGTGAAATGGGACACAGGTGCAAACAGTAAGTGCTAATGAGTCCGGGCAAAGGATTATGGGAAATGAAGTCTTAGATGGTATGGTAGAAGTCTGCGATGGAGTGCTCTCTAGCGAAGCTCACTGGCACTCCAGCTAGAGATCGTGACAACATGTCCCTGAAATCTAGTAAACATGACCAAGATGGCCGAAGTTCATTTAAGTTTCTATCAGCAGAACCATAGTTCTAAATGTGATAAATACGTGTATGTGAGCTACACTGAATCTACTTTTTTTTCACAATGTATGTTACAAATAACTGAATTAGCTATCATGAGGAAAGTTTTAAGTAAAATATTTTATATTTAAAACAGAAATGTTGTACAATTATGATGTCAAAGACTATTTTTTTATTACACACAATATTCAAATATCTCAGACTGTCAAAAATCAAAGTGCAAAATTGCAACATTTGTGATTTCGGTAAACAATCTAACTGTGGTTTTTAGTGTAGTAGTCACATGGCGACACGGAGTAGATGCTAATGGCTTGTACATTTCATGCAATATAAAAATGTATATACTTTGTGTATGTGTATATACACGTAAAGTTTTACATATCAGATAAATAGTTCAATATTTCTTTAGTAGAAGAATTAAGTAGTGTCCTTAAACAGCTGGAACAGTTTAATGTTTGCAGTCCAAAGTCCTGTCAGAGAGACAAACATAACACAAAGTGCATTCACAGATGAGACCGAACTTTTTCATGGTGAGTATATCTTTACACATTTGGGTGGACAAACAGACTTTATTTATATAAGAATATAAGATGGTGGATTTCACTTTTATAAAATTACTTAAAGACAAAATTGTTGTAATTCAAGAGAATGCATAAATTGTTTCATGGAGAACCTTTAACATTAGTGCAACTTTGTCATTACACGAAAGGTTCTCTGAAGAGGAAAAAGGCTTTTTAAGTTGCAAATATATCCTTCAAAAATGGCCTTTCACATTTTTTTCATTTAATTTTAATTATGTTAACAACTAATTATCAAAATACCACATAGTACTTGATTTTAATCAGAAATGTGTATTCTAATTACTAAGCCTAAAGAAAAATATTTTAGCTGAACGAGTGCACAATGACATTTACTTTAATCTAATGTTACTTTTAGTTCTACTTTATTTCATTTTGGTGTACTTTATTTCCAGTGTTGGGCTCGTTACTCAAAAAATGATATATATTACTCATAACTAGTTACTCCTTTAAAAAGTACTATTATTACTTTACTCCCAGTCAACAGTAATTATTACACTACTCGTTACATTACATTTCCATTACACCCCAAAAACTTAGCAATAGTATAATTTTTGCTGCTTGTGAATCCAAGAAAGTTACATGTAAATGAATAGTACAACTGGCTCAATCTGATGACAAGCCACAATTTAAACAACTTACAGTAAACAACAAATACAGTAAAATCTCCAACATGGCTCAAGCAGAACCAACCACACATTCTGGCAGAAGGAAAAAAAGGCCAACAAGTAGCAGCACATTTTCATTTTTGATGCTTACTTTGATTTGTAGGAGCACTTGTGCTGCTAATTAAAAAAGAATAATAATTAGGGGCACAGTAAAAAAATTCAGGGGCACCTTCTCCTCAATAACAAAAATTTGCCTTCCCATTACGAAGTAATATTGGACTCCTTAAAGTGATTTACAGGAGCGTTTTTTTCTGACTTTATTTGAAGTGTTACCTTCCATTATAAATTCAAAAGTGTATTTATATAAGCTTTTTTTTTTATAATTTCGAATTAAAACAATGCAATAAGAAGAATAGATTACCGATCAAATAACATTATTATTAACTAAATTAATTTGCACTACAGAAGAGGCACAGAAAAACACAAACGTGGCTTGTAGGTATTTGCAGAGATTTAATGAGGCTCATGAGTGCAATTAACTTCATTAATTCATGTTGAGATTAATGTTTTAAATATAACGTTTTTCATATAGAAATATTAAATGATTTATATAACTGAAATGATTCCTTAAAAATGTAAACTAAGACTGCTGTTAGGTGGCGGAAAGTTACTAATTTAATCACTGATTCATTAACTCAATTGATTCATTCGGGAACAAAGCAAGTCCCCGTGCCCCAATGTGCATGTATCCACCATATCTGCTCCAAATAGTATTGAAAATAACTAATATCACATTTAGGATGGATATTATGCACACTGGGACTTAGGCAGTGACTGTCTTTATAAATGAGTAATTTAATTGACTCACTAGATTCGTTTAAGCACAGAATCATTCATAAACGAATCAACGCTGTGTTTGAATGGAGATGTGCAGCAGCTCAGTCGTGAGTTTATTTGAAACTTTTTTAGCTGACAAAATAGAGCAAAATCATGCAATAATGTTATATCCAGACAATGTAAATCACTAAATATTAAATTTTATTTTAATAACTCATTGTTCTTATATGCCAACATTCTCCTGCTGTTACAGTTAATGACCACTTACACTCGTAACGTTACGATAGCATCGGCCTCGTTTTCTGTACCGCGTAGGATAATATCAGCCTTCTGGCTCATTTGCTGTCGTTTCTATAATGTTAACGTTCCTGTCGTCTGTTTGCAGTGTGTCACCCGAAGCAGCAGCAGCTTCAGGAGCAGGCTGCTTACGATAACACTGAAAGGATGTAGTTCGCTTTATATCTCCTTTAATAGTTAATTTCAAGCTTAGCAATAGTCGTCAACAGAAATACGGCCTGATTATCAGAAAGATGGTGCTTCGTGACACAGACTGCGTGAATTTACTTTCTCAGATGGAACATTTGCAAGTGAAGATGACAAAGGTAGACTTAACACTGGAGAACTTACAAATGCTACAGTTTTTGTGGATTTCTGCTTCTTACTTAGAACAGGACAGTCTGCAATAAGATGACCTGGTCCGTTACAATAAAATCAGGCCCTCTTTGAAGTTGAACTATCACTAGCCATTTTCAGCACCTGATTCTGATTAAGCACCGCATCTTCTCTCTTTGACTTTCTTTTCACATCGGCGCATCTAGAGCTGAACGCTGCGATACAAGGCTTTAGCTAACGTTTCGGTACAGTTGACATAATTGTCAATTGCCTAATCAGTCATTGTTGCATCATCACACAAATGTATTTAAGTTTCTATCAGCAGAACCATAGTTCTAAATGTGATAAATACGTGTATGTGAGCTACACTGAATCTACTTTTTTTTCACAATGTATGTTACAAATAACTGAATAAGCTATCATGAGGAAAGTTTTAAGTAAAATATTTTATATTTAAAACAGAAATGTTGTACAATTATGATGTCAAAGACTATTGTTTAATTACACACAATATTCAAATATCTCAGACTGTCAAAAATCAAATTGCAACATTTGTGATTTCGGTAAACAATCTAACTGTGGTTTTTAGTGTAGTAGTCACATGGCGACACGGAGTAGATGCTAATGGCTTGTACATTTCATGCAATATAAAAATGTATATACTTTGTGTATGTGTATATAAATGTAAAGTTTTACATATCAGATAAATAGTTCAATATCTCTTTAGTAGAATAATTAAGTAGTGTCCTTAAACAGCTGGAACAGTTTAATGTTTGCAGTCCAAAGTCCTGTCAGAGAGACAAACATAACACAAAGTGCATTCACAGATGAGACCGAACTTTTTCATGGTGAGTATATCTTTACACATTTGGGTGGACAAACAGACTTTATTTATATAAGAATATAAGATGGTGGATTTCACTTTTATAAAATTACTTAAAGACAAAATTGTTGTAATTCAAGAGAATGCATAAATTGTTTCATGGAGAACCTTTAACATTAGTGCAACTTTGTCATTACACGAAAGGTTCTCTGAAGAGGAAAAAGGCTTTTTAAGTTGCAAATATATCCTTCAAAAATGGCCTTTCACATTTTTTTCATTTAATTTTAATTATGTTAACAACTAATTATCAAAATACCACATAGTACTTGATTTTAATCAGAAATGTGTATTCTAATTACTAAGCCTAAAGAAAAATATTTTAGCTGAACGAGTGCACAATGACATTTACTTTAATCTAATGTTAGTTTTAGTTCTACTTTATTTCATTTTGGTGTACTTTATTTCCAGTGTTGGGCTCGTTACTCAAAAAATGATATATATTACTCATAACTAGTTACTCCTTTAAAAAGTACTATTATTACTTTACTCCCAGTCAACAGTAATTATTACACTACTCGTTACATTACATTTCCATTACACCCCAAAAACTTAGCAATAGTATAATTTTTGCTGCTTGTGAATCCAAGAAAGTTACATGTAAATGAATAGTACAACTGGCTCAATCTGATGACAAGCCACAATTTAAACAACTTACAGTAAACAACAAATACAGTAAAATCTCCAACATGGCTCAAGCAGAACCAACCACACATTCTGGCAGAAGGAAAAAAAGGCCAACAAGTAGCAGCACATTTTCATTTTTGATGCTTACTTTGATTTGTAGGAGCACTTGTGCTGCTTATTAAAAAATAATAATAACTAGGGCACAGTAAAAAAAATCAGGGGCACCTTCTCCTCAATAACAAAAATTTGCCTTCCCATTACGAAGTAATATTGGACTCCTTAAAGTGATTTACAGGAGCGTTTTTTTCTGACTTTATTTGAAGTGTTACCTTTCATTATAAATTCAAAAGTGTATTTATATAAGCTTTTTTTTTTATAATTTCGAATTAAAACAATGCAATAAGAAGAATAGATTACCGATCAAATAACATTATTATTAACTAAATTAATTTGCACTACAGAAGAGGCACAGAAAAACACAAACGTGGCTTGTAGGTATTTGCAGAGATTTAATGAGGCTCATGAGTGCAATTAACTTCATTAATTCATGTTGAGATTAATGTTTTAAATATAAAGTTTTTAATATAGAACTATTAAATGATTTAAATAACTGAAATGATCCCTTAAAAATTCAACTAAGACTGCTGTTAGGTGGCGGAAAGTTACTAATTGAATCACCGATTCATTAATTCAATTGATTCATTCGGGAACAAAGCAAGTCCCCGTGCCCCAATGTGCATGTATCCACCATATCTGCTCCAAATAGTATTGAAAATGACTAATATCACATTTAGGATGGATATTATGCACACTGGGACTCAGGCAGTGACTGTCTTTATAAATGAGTCATTTAATTGACTCACTAGATTCGTTTAAGCGCAGATTCATTCAACGAAACAACGCTGTGTTTGAATGGAGATGTGCAGCAGCTCAGTCGTGAGTTTATTTGAAACTTTTTTAGCTGACAAAATAGAGCAAAATCATGCAATAATGTTATATCCAGACAATGTAAATCACTAAATATTAAATTTTATTTTAATAACTCATTGTTCTTATATGCCAACATTCTCCTGCTGTTACAGTTAATGACCACTTACACTCGTAACGTTACGATAGCATCGGCCTCGTTTTCTGTACCGCGTAGGATAATATCAGCCTTCTGGCTCATTTGCTGTCGTTTCTATAATGTTAACGTTCCTGTCGTCTGTTTGCAGTGTGTCACCCGAAGCAGCAGCAGCTTCAGGAGCAGGCTGCTTACGATAACACTGAAAGGATGTAGTTCGCTTTATATCTCCTTTAATAGTTAATTTCAAGCTTAGCAATAGTCGTCAACAGAAATACGGCCTGATTATCAGAAAGATGGTGCTTCGTGACACAGACTGCGTGAATTTACTTTCTCAGATGGAACATTTGCAAGTGAAGATGACAAAGGTAGACTTAACACTGGAGAACTTACAAATGCTACAGTTTTTGTGGATTTCTGCTTCTTACTTAGAACAGGACAGTCTGCAATAAGATGACCTGGTCCGTTACAATAAAATCAGGCCCTCTTTGAAGTTGAACTATCACTAGCCATTTTCAGCACCTGATTCTGATTAAGCACCGCATCTTTTCTCTTTGACTTTCTTTTCACATCGGCGCATCTAGAGCTGAACGCTGCGATACAAGGCTTTAGCTAACGTTTCGGTACAGTTGACATAATTGTCAATTGCCTAATCAGTCATTGTTGCATCATCACACAAATGTATTTATATTTTTAAGCCTTTTGGTACTCGAGCGCGCCTGCAAGTACCAAAATTAGTTTGAAAGCTTGTTGCACTTATACACACAAAATAACGTCAAAATGGTTGTCTCGCGAGTATCCTCATAAGCTCTGTAAATTTTGTCTTAAGTTAATGTAAACAGTTGCAAATCAAAATGCATCTGGGAAATAGGTCTTGTGACAGCAGCCTAATAAAGCGGTGCCGTCTGTCATTAATATTGATCAAACAACAAAATCCCTCACTGCTCTTGACTAAATAATGTTTTGTTGAATAACTTTAATATGTTAATTTACAGTTTATTCAATTTATGTAGCCGATTTAAAACACGTTCATATTTTAGAAAATGTAGTTAATATTGGCATGAGTAATGATTTATACCCGCATATAATCAGAATAAAACATTTTATTACTCGACCCACCCGACCCCGGATATAACCGCCATCCACGCATCACTAATTTGAGTAGATATTGTCAGCCAAACATGCAATTTCATTTCATTTTTATTTTTACCATGCACTTAAATGTTAAATAAGGTTAAAAGCACAATTATGTTAATACAGCATGTCCATTCACTGCTGCCTTTACTCTTCACTTCACAGAAAAAAATGAAACATCTACACACATCTCTCGTTTTGCTCCTCCTCTTGTGTTCACCGTGGCCAAGTGCTGGAACAACTTTCTTGACCCATCTTGGAACGCTGTGTATCGAAGCCTGCCAGCCCGATGGTGGTGAGTTCAAGTGCAAGACTATTGATAAAGATGGAAAATGCCAAACAATGTACTGTTCACCTCGGAAAAACATCGACTACCGGGGTAGGGAGTGCAGAAGTGACAGTATGTGTGGGAAGCATGGAGAAGACTACTACTGGTGCAAAACTGGTTACTTGTCTTGGGGATACTGTGGACTGGTGATGGAGGACAAGAACCATTATGGATCTAAGACAGGTGCGCTATGTTATGACCGCTGTGACCAAAGAGATAGCGTCTACCATTGGTGCAATACTGCAGAAGGATGGGACTATTGCTCGCCATCTGAATACGTAGACTACAGGAACAAGAACTGTAATGAAAACAATCCATGTGGGAAGCAGGGTAAGGACTACTACTGGTGCTGGCTGAAGGAGGGAAGCTGGGGTTACTGTGGGCTTGTGGAACCAAAGATGTTGCTCCACCGGTCTAAATATCATTATGTTTGCACGGACAACTGCCAGTATTATGAGAGTAGTGATTACTACTGGTGCCACACTGCCCAAAGCTGGGACTACTGCTCTCCAGATGTAAATGTAACCTATAAAGACAAGCCCTGCCGTTCAAACCACTACTGTGGCTTACATGGTTATGGTTACAACTGGTGCTGGACCTCAGAGTCAGAATATGATTACTGCGGGCCCATTGAATCTGCAGAGTGCACTTACGTCACATCTCATCATCGCAACAGGAGAGCCCCAGAAGACAGAATACTGATATGCATCCGGGAAGATAAGGATAACAAAATAAAAACTATCTTTACCGCGGTGCCAGCTCCTAACAGCATAACTGAAAACCACAGCTGGAGAAATGAGGCAAGTAACCTAATCAGTCGCTGGAATAATGGGTACCTGGTGGACCAGGCACGTTCCAATCTGATCACCTCTGATAATCTCCGTATCGACATGCAGGGCCCCATCAACCGCAACAATCAGCGCTACTACAACCTGCAGATCCAGGTGAACATGCGGAACAGGAATCGGAATCCTGGTCAAAGCACCACTGTGTCTCAGATCTTCATACCTAATGGAGTTCCAGACCGCTACATTCGCAGAGCCTTCTTGGAGAGCTTTAGGCGCCGAGCTCGAGTTTTTGTTGATGTTTCAATGCAAAATCACTGTTAGAGCTGTGCGTTGGAAATGTGCAAATGTCAATACAGTTGTACTTCCTTCAGCTTTTTGTTGTGCACAAAAAGCTGAGCATAGTAAGCATAATAAATATTATGTGGATTCGATTCAGTTTGTGCTTTTTGTGTGAGCTCAATCATGGCATGGGACGACGTTAATGTGCATATTTGTTATTATGTACTTCAAAAACTGGATTATTGTAATACTACTACTACTACTACTAATGTATAATAAAACTAAAGGATAGCTACAAGCTAAATAAATAATGATCACTCAAATCAGAGTCAATATGAAGGTTAAGGCAATGGACATGACCGGGAAGTTATAGCTCTCAAGGAATTTGTTTGTTCCTTTTAGATACTGAATATTTTCACTGAAAGCATGTACTACAACACTTATTCACACGCAATTGCTTTCTCAATAATGCATTCAAACAAATAATCTTACAGTGCTCCCATCCAATTTCCAATGAGCAGAAATCTACTGTATAAGAAATGCATCGATCCATAGGTAAAATGACTGATTAAAATATACTGATATTTCATCACAAACTAAATTTGCGCCGCAAAAAGCAGCAATTATACCCTTTCACGCTGACAACCATGTTATTAGCTTGTCATGTAGTAGGACAAAAGTTTGCACACTAGTGTTCCAAAAAGACGCTTTGAAACTCTCCTGTTATTTTATTTCTTAATATATGTTATGAACAGAACTGTGATATTTCAAACCTACAGAAATACCAGGGGAAATTGTTGTCACATACTCTGACAGGAGCATATGATTGCCTGTCTGAGTGTTATCGACAGCGGCACTAAATTTGACAGAGACAGTCGCCTTGAAATTCTTAACACAGGAAAAACCCTGCCTTGAATGAAATGCATCTAATAATTTAAGTATAAATGTTTCTTCAAGTTCTGATTAAATGTTAGAACCAACAGCCTTGTGCATATAGCATGGTTGTGCTTTGGGTGATCCTTGAAAGAGTCCCAGCTCTAGGTCCTTTCTGATTCCAAATCCTCCTCTCTCTCCCACGTGTGCGCTTTCTGTACTGTCCTGTCCTGTATAAATAAAAACAAAAACACCAAAAATAATACTCATAAAATATCAGCTTTGATATTGTGAAATAACTGAAAACTGAATGCAAAACAACATAGTTCAATAACAGTGGAGTTGGAAACAAAGTGCACAACACTTTTCATTAAACACTTCTTTAATGTATTCAGGTGAAAGTTTACAATATTAACACATTATTCACAAGCAGTTTTTTTCAGAGACCCAACTTACACTGTTTTAATCAGAATCCTATATACAGTGTATTTAGTAAAACAAGTCAAATCAAATTAAGTACATTTTTATTAAACTAAGTAAAATCAAAACCTATCACAAACGGTCAATGAATCTCTACCAGAAGTGACAGTGCAATGTAGCAGATCAACAATTCCTTACCAATTTGCCAATAATGAGCTGAATCCGTTCCTCTACAAGGGGAAAGAAGAAATGGTTTACTGAAAATTTCTTAAAAAGCAGGATTTTGTTTTATACCATTCCTTTAAACCAGTGATTCTCAAACTTTTTAGATACATACTGACAGTAGATGTATAACCTGAATGCACTGTAAATGTAAATGTAAATGTAGATAATATTTGGCTCTCCAAGAACCACCATACTGACCAACATTAAATTTCAGTAGCATAGTAGGCCTAATTATTCAGCCACAACTCTGCACAGCTCAAAACGAGGCAGTTGTATTCTTAATAATAATATTTACGGTTGTCAGCCACTTTAACATTGTAAATACACAGTTTGAACATTAACACTGCACGGTGCTTTACATACAGGTAAAAAAAACTTAAATAATGATTCAATTAAAATGTGTGGTACCAAAAGTTACATCAAAACTGTACTGTACTTAAATGTTAAAAAACTTTACTCAAATAAAGATTAAATTAAAATGTTTTAACATTAAGTTATTTTTAATTACTAGAGGTACTCGTACCACACTTTAAGAACCACTGCTTTAAACAATCTTAATTCACTTAAATTGTACAGACATTTACGATTATATGATATTCAGAAAACACGAACAGAGTATGTTAAAATATTATACGATTAAAAATATAACACATCTAATGCATGGCGTTCACATCAGAAAAATTAAAAAAATCTCTAAAAGACAGACATTAATGCATAACTTGCCAGCAACACAGAACAACATCAGATGGGCATCTAACTTTAGCATCTGTGATAACACACACAGACACAGACACACAGACACACGCAGACACAGACACACACATGCACACGCATACACACACACACACACACACACACACACAGACACAGACACAGACACAGACACACACAGACACACACGCAGACACACACACACAGACACACACACACACACACACACACACACACACACACACACACAGACACACACACACACACACACACACACACACACACAGACACAGACACACACAGACACACACACAGACACAGACACACAGACACACACAGACACACACACAGACACACACACACACACACACACACACACACACACACACACACACACACACACACACAGACACACACACACACACACACACACACACACACACACACACAGACACAGACACAGACACACAGACACACACACACACGGGTATTTATTCTTTACCCATTTATAAACTCTGGTAACGTTATACCTTTGAAAGGTAATAAAGATAGAAATTCTCTTACCTGATTTTGCTCGTATGTTTGCAGGACCTCGCAGACCACATCTGACCATAATCGTGTTCACTTTCCAGTTTTTGTTCTCAGTTGACGTCACAACTCAAAATCGGTCAAAAAAAAACTGTAACAGGCAAAAAATACGAAAAGTAGATCAAGATGGTCATAAAATCTAAATTTATTTTTGAATGTTATATAATTTATTTATATAAATGTATTTATTTAAATTAAATCAATTATTTTACATTAAATCAACATGGAAACATTATCAAACAATCCTGCTTCTTACTCCTTTCAATCAGGGCTGCAATTAATATGGGTTTGAATCAAAAAGTCAACAACATCCTTCAGTTTACATGCAAAAATATTTACTTTTGCCCCAAACTATTTGAACAGGAACATAATTCAGGTAAAACAAGTGATTCTTAAAAAAAAATACAAATAAAAATGTAAAAAACACTTTGTGGTGACTTCAAACCATATGCCTTGATTAACAGACTTATCTTAAACCAGCCCTAGGCCTTAGTTAAATTAGGATATTCAAACAGCTTTTATAAAAATGCCAAAATGAAAAAAAAAACATGATTGGTCTGCATCTTGAGACAAAGCATAGGCCAGTGGTTCTCAAACTTTTTACACCAAGTGACATCCTCAGAAAATATTTGGCTTTCCAAGTACCACCATTATGACCAACATTAAAATGCAGTATAAATGGCTGCCCACTGCTCCGGGTGTGTGTTCACGGTGTGTGTGTGTGTGCACTTTGGATGGGTTAAATGCAGAGCACAAATTCCGAGTATGTCACTTTCACTTTCAGTAGCACTATACACAGTAAAAAAAATAAAAATAAAAAAATAAAACGAGTAAGTTTTAATCCTTATAAGGATATTTATTATTGTCAGCCTCTTAAAATATAGTAAATACACAGTTTGAACATGAACACTGCACCGTGCTTACTTCCACGTAAATAAAAAACGTAATTATTAAATTAAAATATATTGTACCTAAAAGTGAAATAAAAACTGTACTGTACTTAAATGTTAAAAAACTGTACTTAAAGATTAAATGAAAATGTATCATACTTACTTAACATTTAAGTACAGTAACTTAGTTTTTATTTAACTTTAAGCAGCTACAATACATTTTCATTTAATCTTTAAGCACAGTACAGTTTTTAATTCACTTTTAAATAAAAAAGTACTTGATAAAAAAAAAACACAGGCTGTATATGTAGCTGCAAGTAACAACAATCAGGCCACGTGTCCACCAAAGCCAGCTGAAAACACCCAGGTGTGAGCGCTTGAGAGGGCGGCGTGTTTTCGAGACGTTGCTATGATATGGAATATCCGCTGAAGTAATATGGCAGACGCATCGCGAATGAAATGTTTCTCCAAGCATTATATTTCATAACAATATTATTGTACTCCGGCAATTCCATCCGGTAAAGACATAAATACTCAGAGACAAGCAATTTTAACTCCTCCATTGTTGTTCAGTCGTAGTACAAGCAGGGTGTGACGGTATTAGTCCCGCCCCTCCTCCACTGTGATTGGTTAGCTGACTAAAAAGTGACAGTGATGAGTACTAACATTCTTAAATTCTCGGTGCCAAGAAAAAACGCCCGAGTGCTCAGCATGAAAAAGACGCTCCCATTTAAAACAATTAAAAAAAATCGCTTTGGTGGACATGCGGCCTGATTTATATTTAATTCTGAGATTCCTCTGCGTACCACTAGAGAAAGCTCACGTACCACTAGTGGTACGCGTACCACACTTTGAGAACCACTGGCATAGGCAATTACATTTTAAGATCTGTCGGAGCAAGTTATTTTCAGTTAAGACAGCTCAAACATGCATTTTAGTCTGGGACTAGCCTTGTGAAACTGGGGGACAGAGCTTAAAATACCATGTGCATACAGAATATGACAAAATGAAAGACAAAGTGACTTAAACAACTACATAGAAATGTTAATTCTGAATTTAAAAAGCAAATGCCAGGAGAAGAGCCTGTACAACTTACAGCTTAAAACAAATGCAACCTACATCTGAAAACTGGAAGTAAATACAAATGAAAACTCACTAGCAAAGGCAGAAACACTAAAGTACTACAGACTATTTCATAGATTGAAGCTACTTTTCTGATTCAACATTTCTGATGAACTCAGGGCTTTCCGCCAGAAGGCAATGCCCACAAGCTGTTCAGGACCACAACGGAGCCGTTTTTGCACTGTCACAGCAAAGATTATCTCTAAGACCTCCTTTTGCTCAGCTTTCACTTGTTGTTGGAAGGCATCTAAAGTATAAAAACAAACAAGATGTCAAAACGGCACAATGTTGTAAACATTTGCTTGGTAGTAGTGTATAACTGAAAGAAGGTGAGTCCTAAATATTTGTAAACAAATTTAAGATTAAAATGTAAGACTATTTAATTTTAAGATAGAAATACTTTTACGTATTACTTTGAAACCATTAAAGTGGTCATGTGATGCGATTTCTTGTTTTCCTTGTCTTTAGCGTGTTATGTAGCTGTTTCTGCATGTATAAGATCTGCAGAGTTACAAAGCTCAAAGCCTAACACAAAATGATTTATTCTATCTGAAAGAGACGGTTGATCCAGTCCGGGCTAAAATGCCTCATTAAAACACCCCCCCACATGTTTACGTCACGATGTGGAAATCTTTGCATAATGCAGCCCAAATGTTCACGCATAGAAAGCAGACGTGTTTTCAGTAAAGCAGTAGTGTCGATGCAGCCGTGTCTGGGAGACGCTGAGTGTTTCTAGGCAAAAGCAAAAGCACTTTATTTGTCCTTTCCAAAAGTAGATGCATTTAGGACTCATTGATTAAGATTTGTTTACAACACAACAGCACAACCCAAATATTCGAATTTGTGCAATGCATTTTATGGACGACAGCTATGACAATCTGGCGCTTCTGAATCAGCGACTATAAGCATGTTTTGTTATTAGTTCAAGTATTTGCTATTTACTGTTCAAATGCGGAGTTTTGCGCATAATGCGTGTGTGTGTGTGTGTGTGTGTGTGTGTGTGTGTGTGCGTGCACGTGTGTGTGTGACAGAGAGAGAGAGAGAGAGAGAGAGAGAGAGAGAGAGAGAGACAGGGTCACATTACAGTGGAGTCAGCTGTCTTAACTGCGGCTTGTGTGCAAACACTTACGAGAATCATCACTGTGTCTGTCACACGACTCTTGAGCTGATGCTAAAACGAATGACATTATATTTATGTCTTTATATTAGCTTTGAAAGCTGAAGATCGTGATTATGGTAAGGGGCGTTGCATTTCCAGCGTGCTGTTGTGGTGTTTGGCCAATCACAATGCACTGGGTCAGCTGGCCAATAAGAGCAGACTGTGCTTGTCGGAAGGAGGGGCTTGTAGAAAATAACTTGAGAGGGGCGGGGCATAGAGGACCTACAATAATGTACAGTATTTGAAAAATAATGTTTTTTTTTTTACATTAAAGCATGTCAACATATTCTGTTACACCAAATACACAAAATAATAATCTTGAAAAATAGCATCATATGACCCCTTTAATAAAATATTGCTTTCTCAGTCACTCGCTGACTTGCATCTACACAGTGGATGTGCCTTTAATAGAGAAATACACCTATGTGGAGTACATAATCAGAGAAGATTTGTTTCTTATTTTAATTGATTTTTCAAGCTTTCTGCAGATGAATCAGTTATGTCTGTGAGCTGGTTCATTCTAGTGACACGCTCCATTCGTGGAGACTGCATGAGACGACAGCAAACACATCCAAAAATGACGGGAGTTGGCTATTTTAAGTTCTTTACACAGGAAAAAAAATATAAAATGATTGCGCGGGCGCCTCCATGTCATACAGTAAGCACGTATGACGTATCCCACACTCCTCATTAATATTTGAGATGCGCTTATTTAGTGGTTTTATTATTCATATAAAATAATAATAATAATAGCAACCTGTTTTGGTCATATTTACTATTTATTGCCCATCTCCCACTTTCATTGATCTAGCATCCCCTCAGCACCTGCAAAATTCTCTGGCGCCGTCCCTGTGTGTGCTCATTACCTGTGGAGGTGGAGGTGTGGAGCTCCTGCGACCTCCTGACATGATCTCTTTTGTGATGTCACGTCCTCCCTGATTAGGGTCTAAGATCCTGATCTAGAAAGAGACATTTAGCATATGTAAGAGAAGAAATGAGAACATGGCTGCGAGAGAGAGAGAGAGAGACTTTAACATGCAGCACATGGAAAATACTACATTTACATTTATTAATTTAGCAGACACTTTTATCCAAAGCGACTTACATTTGAGGAATACAATAAGTGATACATTATAAAGAGGCAAACAGACAGAGGAAGTGCTTGTAATACAATTTCTAGGCATTGTTCAGAGCAAATTCTAGCCAGACAGTGAGAGGTTAAGGGAAAGAGAGGAAATGTAAGGAAAAAGAGTGAAAGTTTATTTTTTTTTTAAGATGAAGTCAAGTCATGATGGAAGAGATGAGTTTTCCGGTGTCGCTTGGAAATTGTCACAAATTGTCGCTTGACTAAAGCACAAATAAGTCACTATAAAAAAAGAGAAAAAAAACAACAGTGAGTGTTTTAACCCAAGGAGCATTTCTCAGTGCTGTGAGACAAAATATGCTATAAATGTCTCTGACAAACACACACACACACACACACACACACACACACACACACACACACAGTGCAGTACCTTATAAAGAAGTAAATGCACAACAGCCTGGAAACTTTCCTCTCACAAATTTAAATCTGACTGTTTGTCCTACTTATCTGCTCTTTACGCAATTAATTATACATTGACTCGCCAGCTCTCCGATGCATACGCACACACACACACACACACACACACACACACACACACACACACACACACACACACACACACACACACACACACACACACACGGGGCAGCACATTCGGATGGAGAGGTTGAGTTTTGCTAGGCCCGGCTCATCTTAGGGCTGGAGATTAAACTCAGCCTAACTTGAACACACTAAAGTGAACAGCACATTCACACACGTTCTGGGCCGACGTGGGTACAGGTACAGGAGAGTAGGGAAGAAGAATCAGAGAGAGAGAGAGAGAGTCTGGCCTTGTGAACGCCCACCACAACAAACAGAGAGAGAGGGAGAGAGAGAGAGATGGGTGAAGAACTGAGAGCCACGTGGAGCAACAGAACTGAACTGAATAATCTAAAGTGACCCTGAAAACATTTGTAATGTTTCAAAAGATTTATATTTCAAATAAAAGCTGTTCTTTATAAGTTTCAATTCATCGGTGAATCCTGAAAAATAAAATGCATCACAGTCTCCACAGAAACATGAACTGTTTTCAACATTGATAATAATCAGAAATGTTTCTTGAGCAGCATATTATTATGATTTCTGAAGATCATGTGACACTGAAGACCGCAGTAATGATGCTGAAAATACAGATTTGATCACAGCAATAAACTACACTTTCACAGATACTCACAGAGAAAACAGTTATTTTAAACTGTAATAATATTTCACAATTGTTACTGTATTTTTAATCAAATAAATGCAATCTTGGTGAGCAGAAGAGTCTTAATACAAATTTTTCTACTAATTCTACTTAAAACAAATAAACCAGATTATGAGTCACTGCTCAGAATTAAACGCAATCAACATTAAATCTGATTTTGAATCTCTCAGCTTTATGACAGTCAATCCTTTTTTGAGGATACTATAAAAATAAAATTAAAATAAAAACAAAATTCTCTTTTAAAACAGTATTTATAAACTCCAAATACAGCTCAAGCTAAAACTAATGTTTGAATGAATAATCATTCAAGTTTTTTGCATCTAATATTCCTATTTTATTTCAGCTTTATTTAAATTAACAAAAAATGTTTAATAGTTTTAACATTAGGTAATAATCCAGGTTGCAGTCAGTGTTGGGCCAGTTACTCAAAAAAAGTTAATTAATTACTAGTTTACTAATTCCATCTTCAACAGTGTAATTAGATTACTGTACTAATTACTCTCTCTAAAAATGACTGAATTACTAATTACCCACACCAGCCTTGACCAGTTAAACAAAGAAAAAGACATGAAACTGCTCATTTAATTCTTTCAAAGAAATAATATAAAATTGCATGCATTATTTTTAAAATGACCAACGTATTTAGAGGGAGAAGGTTACATTAAAACATACGTTTTAACATTAGATGTTAATTTTTGATGTTAAATCACTGTTGTTTTTATATACAAATCTCTTAAGTAACTCTAGGAGTAACTGTAAATTAAATAAAAATTAAGTAGTAACCCCTTGCTTCAAAGGAAAATCTTACTTTCAGGGGAAAAGCAAATCAATTAATGAATGACTTAGTAATGCATCACATTCGCACACAACCCTGCAGTTCTCTCTCTCTCTCTTTTCTCCTCCTCTCTTTGTTCTCCATCCTCTCTCTCAGTTTCTATCCCTCTGAAATGAAACCTCACTGACAGCCAAGAGCGAGACTCAAGGACTCAAAGTCCACCGGTCCAGCTGTGAGCTTCCAGAAAGCCTGATAACAGCACACTAACACATCATATACTAAACTGCTGATGCTCAAAAAAACCCACAAAATTTTGCAATAAGTTAAATATATTAACTTTCTGCAATATATAAATCTATTGTAGAAACTTAATTTCCTGTAAAGTTGCTTTGCAACGATTGTTTCGTGAAAAGCGCTATACAAATAATCTTGAATTGAATTGAATTTTCCCAAGTCACGTCACGTCGCAGCTGATTGTCCAGAGAAAAAAATATAAAACGATTGCACGGGCACCCCCATGTCATACAGTAAGCTGTATGATAATACTCCCACACTCCTCATTAACATTTGAAATGCACTTATTTAGTGGTTTTATTATTCATATAAAAAATAATAATACTAACAACCTGTTTTGGTCATATTTACTATGAATTTCCCAGATCCCGCTGTCATTGATCTAGCATCCCCTCAGCACCTGCAAAATTCTCTGGCGCCGCCCCTGGTCTTCTTGAATCCGGTTCATGAACTTCCATCCAATTGCCACCAGAGGCCCCTCCATCATATTGACTCTCACACCACACACACTGTTACATGTCACTCTGGACTGCATTCCCCATCATCCTTTGCACTGACTACACACAGCTGTAACCAATCACACACACTATATTACACCCACTCAAATCCTTCTTAAACGGCAGAGTATTGTTTAGCTTTTATCACTGTTTAGTTGATAGCTACTTTACAGAGCACCATGTTTATAACACCATGTTTGCATTTGTGATCGGAGAAATGACAAACAACAAGCACTACTCTACACTGCTCAAAACTTGCATTTGAATAGTAATTAGCACATTCTTTAAATAAGCAAATGTACTTACAGGCTGTGATTTAGAAAAGCTAGACCAGGGGTCGGCAACCTTTTCGGCATGACGTGCCATTTTTTTTTTCCCTAGTTAACCACTGTGTCAATACCCCCCCGACCCCCCTCCCCTCCCCCATTGTTTGTAGAGAGAGACGGATGCTTACAATTCTCACATCTCTCTCTCTCTCTCTCTCTCAAAATGGCCATATTTGAGAAAAGAATATTCAAGCAGTTTGCATCACTGGATATACTGTGCATCTGCGAATGGTAAACCCCACCTACTTTGATTTGATTGGCCATCTCAGTCGTTTTGACATTGACGAGCGCTCGCTGAGGCTTTGATCTGAAGCGCCTATGTGCAGCGATCACGTGCACCTCCGTAGACTAGCGCAAGTTAATTCTAACACTTTAATTGTATTTATAGCTCCTAACAGGCTGTGTGACTATGAGAAGTTATTACATCAAAATGTACGTCAGCATGCAGTTTTCCCAGCGATTATCTCTCTGCGTGACACTGTTGGCACGCGTGCCGTAGGTTGCCAACTCCTGCACTAGACTGTCCTTGCAAAGTTGGAACTGCCCCACTTTATAGAAACAGCCTTTGAGCACAGCTGGCATTGTAGGCTACTCTCCCAGGTTCAGGAAATAGTCCTCCGTAAAATGCGCTGCACACATCTGAATATTTAGGTTGAACTGTTCTGGAGTAGTGTTGTAAATACAACTTAACCACCGATTTCTAGTTGTGTCCTATTTTGGAAGCCCAAACAAAGTAGTTTCACTTTCACAACGAAACACATGCACGAACAGCTTGTAACACGCCAAATAGAAAGGAAAACTGCATCATATGACCCCTATAAAGAGTCATGAAAATTAACAAATTAATCTGGATAGTTACGGAGAAACGGTTCACTAGAGCAAATTATGGTTAATTCAGAAATAAATTGCTGATAAAAATGTCAAATTAACAACCTTGAGTGCTATATTTCTGAACAGTGAGAGATGCAAACCCAATGAACATGAGATAAAGGAATATTAGGAAAAAAACATATTCAAACAATGGCCACAGAGAGCACCGAAGCTCCAGATGCAGCCTTACCTGCTTGCGTTCCCATCTGAGTGGAGCTTGCTGCATTTGAGGGGGCGGGGCCTACTGCTGCTGGGTGGTGGGGTTCATGATGATGGGCGCCAGGGCAAAAGGGGGCGTGAACTGGGGCTGGGCATGGTAATACAACCCAGCTGGAAACAAAAATGCCAAAAACGTCGCAGACATTCTCAAAATGACAATCTGTGCAATCACCCAATTCAGATTCACAAATCTCTAGGATTTACCTCACAAAACACTGAACTGTCAGTGATTCTTAGCCTAATAGCCACGTGTACACACAGTACCCTCCTTTAGCAAATACACAATCTGTCACACCCAAATTTATATATGAGCTGCACACCCTCTGAAAACAGCCCCGTTCTCATCTGCATATGCACTGGTGGTCTGTACAATAGAGTTGTTTTAATGTCCACACAATAACAACAAAGCATTGTGCTTTTGTAAAATAATGAAAGCAAACAGCGTGCATTCTCTGCCGTCTAGGACTCTGTGAACTTCAACGGATAACACCCCCCCCCCCCAAAAAAAAAAAAACACATTTATTCATATATATATATATATATATATATACTGTACACTGCCCTCCAAAAGTTTGGAAATGCCCAAGAAAAGTGGGGTTTTGGACAATATTGGCATGAATCCTTTTTAATTTGTGATCATTTTGCACTGATAAGGGACAACACAAACTACGAACACATATTTTATTACATAAACACTGGGTACATGGAAACTCTCTATAAAATGGGCTAAACAAGTCATTTGATTGGCAAGAGCTATTTGTAAACTATCTGACATAAACTGTGTTCGAATTGGTTCATTGTATTCTAAACTTAACCGGTAATCAATTATTGAAGCTATTAAGGTGTGCTGACCCAAAAATCTTTTAAAAACCTGGGCCAAGTTTAAAGAAGTAACCAGGCATCACAGCTGGCAAAGGGGCATGTCTGATTTTGACATGTATATATTGCCATTATTATGTAATCAAAATGAAAACTATTATTGCTGGTCTTCAATGATAATGTCAAGTTACTTTAATGTATTTGCAGCAAAATATTATAAAGATTTATGCTGATATTGTCCAAAACCCCACTTTTCTAGGGCTTTTCCAAATTTTTGGAGGGCAGTGTATATATATATATATATATGTATATATAATAAGTAATAATTTGTTACATTTATAAAGCACTTTTCTAGTCACTCAATGCGCTTTACATAGTAATGGGGTATCTCCTCATCCACCACCAATGTGCAGCATCCACCTGGATGATGCGATGGCAGCCATATTGTGCCAGAACGCTCACCACCCACCGGCTTATTGGATATATTAATATTAGTGGTGGGCCGTTATCGGCGTTAACGTGCTGCGTTAACGCGAGACTCTTATCGGCGATAAAAAAAATATCGCCGTTAATCTATTCTCAAAGTTGGGTTGGGAGCTGGGTCTATACTACGCAAGCTATGATGACTTTCACCCTGATATTTTAGCGCGGATGTATACCTAGCCGAATTGCACTGTAGGGGGCGAGAACGAGTCTTCGAACTAGAGGCTCGCAGTCCGTGATGGACAGATTGTTAACGGCTGGTCTATGTGGTAATACAATCGGGCAGGACATCCAAACGCTCAGCTATCATTCATCAACCTCAAATATGGCTTTTCATCTGAAAGATGTATGTAGTAGCAACTTTACATGGCCGCTCAATATGATGTTAACCTAGAGAAATGTGCGCTATTGAAGTGTTTGTGTGGAAGCGCGTTTGCTGCAGGACAGGCTCCGGTGCGATCACTTGCTCTTAAAATCTCCGTCATTCTTGGTCATACAGATAAAAGTAGCCGAATACATCTTTCGAATCTGTAAAGACTCTACGTTTATTTGTGTGCACTCAGAATAACAACGAAACGTTGCGCTTTTAAGCAAACAGGAAGCGCTTTAGGTCTCATGTGAACTTGAGAATTCACTCCCGTGTCACCCTCTGCTTCGAACCTGTGTGTATGCCTAACGTTACTGTGAAATTACCACATCAGACGTGACGTGCTAACATGGATGCAGCTATGAAGCCGCCGGGTTTGCTTCAGGGAAAATTTATTTTTAAGAAGCTTCCCAATGGAAACTGTAAACAGTTCATCACGACCTCTTATGTAGGCCTACAGTTCAAAATTCATGTTTAACTGAATAAACAGTTAGTAAACACAAGTACATCTTATTGAACATAGTTTATTTTCATCACCAATTATCATAGTAGAACAGCTTTCTCAAGCAGTTTGTGATGCATTTTGGTCTAATGCGCCACCTGGCTTGAGAAACCCGTTCTCAAAGACTTACTTTTAGTCATTATTTGGGTAGCACACATATTCTGAATGCCTTCGGCAGAATTCAAATGAGCCATTTTAATCTAGATTAATCTAGATTAATTCCAAAATTAATCTAGATTAATCTAGATTAAAAAAATTAATCTATGCCCACCCCTAATTAATATGAATATATAAATAAATAAATGAATTTATATATATATATATATTAACCGAAACTCTGTGCTCGCCTCACAGACATGTAAAATATATCTACAGTAAAGCCAAATGTCTACTTTTAAATGAAGCAATTAAAATAGAAAACAAATATTTTCAGATTATGTAATCCGTATGAAACACGTCCACTGTGGAGATAACGAGTCAGTGTCGACTTCATCACTGCAGCCGGAAATACAGAAAACACTAGTTTATCAATGAATTATTATGATGTTAAGGCAGTCTTCTTGCTATGTGTTCTCTGAAACATTCACAATCATTACTTCTGCGGCAAGCTTTATGTGTGCGCTTGAGCGCTGATAGGTTATAGGCAATTAAAGGCTCATTATTATGAATTATATGGTTAATTAATATAAATGTGCGATTAGTCAACTAATTACTTCAAAGGAACGACTATTAGTCGATCAGAAAAATATTTAGTTGAGGGCAGCCCAATCATTAACATCAGTTATAAAACTCTTCTTTCTCCTTCTACAGAAGAACATGAACACACTCGGTGAGTTTTCTGCTGGTTTTCTTACTGACTTACATTGTAGGAAGTCGTTCTTGGTCCTGGGATCAATGTTGGTGAATGTGACTGTGGAAATCAACAGACATGAACAGTGTGATTCTCATGATCCTGCATCCATTACTAACACATTTCTAATATGATGTTCTCCATGATATGAGATGATGATGGAGAACAGATGAATCTCCAGGACTTTACCTATGTCTGAGATCTTCTTGAGCTCCTCTTTGCAGAAATCATCCAGTTTGTCTTTCAGCTGACGGACAGATTCTCTCAGATCATCAAAAGAGAAGAGAGAACTGAAGAGATCATCATTTACGTCTGTAGATTCAGGAGGTGCTGAGAGAGACTGGAAACTCTACAGAAATCAAAACTCATCAGCTCCACACTTCACCCAATAACCTGCACTAACATCAGATTTGTGCGGCTCTTGAACTTTTGGTGGCGCTAGTGGTGTTTAAGGGCTAAATATATCTTCCAGAAGAAAGAGCTGAGAGAAATGATTCCTAAGAGATTTCCAGAGCTGAAAGACATTTGTAAGCGCCATCTCTTTCAGAAGAAGATGATCAGATGAGAGTATGACTGATGATTATATAATAAGACACTCATGCAATGTTTCTCTGTGAGTCTCGTGTCACTGCAGGATCTGCTCAAGTCCACTATGACCCTGTTCTTCTAGATCTGTGTTACCTGCAGGATCTGCTCAAGTCCACTATGATCCTGTTCTTCTAGATCTGTGTTACCTGCTGGATCTGGTCAAGTCCACTATGACCCTGTTCTTCTAGATCTGTGTTACCTGCAGGATCTGCTCAAGTCCACTATGATCCTGTTCTTCTAGATCTTTGTTACCTGCAGGATCTGGTCAAGTCCACTATGACCCTGTTCTTCTAGATCTGTGTTACCTGCAGGATCTGCTCAAGTCCACTATGGCCCTGTTCTTCTAGATCTGTGTTACCTGCAGGATCTGCTCAAGTCCACTATGACCCTGTTCTTCTAGATCTGTGTTACCTGCAGGATCTGCTCAAGTCCACTATGACCCTGTTCTTCTAGATCTGTGTTACCTGCAGGATCTGCTCAAGTACACTATGACCCTGTTCTTCTAGATCTGTGTTACCTGCAGGATATGCTCAAGTCCACTATGATCCTGTTCTTCTAGATCTGTGTTACCTGCAGGATCTGCTCAAGTCCACTATGACCCTGTTCTTCTAGATCTATGTTACCTGCAGGAACTGGATGTGATCCTGTGTGTGTGAAAGCTGCTCCAGCTCAGTGTCTCTCCTCTTTAGATCATTGATCTCCTGCTCCAGTCGCTCCAGTCGTCCTTCAGCTCGACTCACTGCTTGCTTTTCCTGATCTCTGATCAGCTGTATCAGCTCAGAGCGGCTTCTCTCAATGGAGCGGATGAGCTCAGTAAAGATCCTCTCACTGTCCTTCACTGCTGTCTGTGCAGAACGCTGTTAGGACACACAGTGATTCAGGCTTCAGTCAACTGAGACTGAGACAAACTTCTCTTCTTCTCCAGACTCACCTTATTAGACTCCACCGCCTCTCTCAGCTGCTGAAGATCTTTCTCTCTCTGCTGGATTCTCTGCTGAAGCGTCTTCTGTGTCTCCTTCAGCTGCTTCTGCAGGACAAACAGATGATAGTGAATGCCACAGAAAACTACTGGCACAAAATAATTAAATGAACAGATTAATTCAGTAAATGTAGGGTGAGGCAGTTTAAAGATTACGGTAATGCATTAGATTACAAGCCGCAACGTACTGCATAAGTAAACAGAATTTACAGCATAACTTTTTTTTTTTTATTATAGTGTACCTATTCAGTACCTCCATTGTAGGCATAAGGGAATAATATGCTAAGTTTGTGGAATAAAGGGGTAATAACCTGTAAAATTACAAATGATTTCTATGGTAAGGAATTTGAAACTAAGGGGTACCTATTCTAATATTACGTGGTATATATATGACCTAACAACAATCTTATATTTGCAAGCAATTTAGCAAAAACATATACTGTGTACTTTTTTATAGCCTATAAATATAAAACGCTGGTCATTGTTTCAATCCAAACACTCGGTTGAGACTGGGGCGTTAGGAAGCTGACTTGATTTGACTCAATTTTGGTTGATATTAGTAATAAGTAACCCAACAGTGCTGGGTTAGGAATAAGGAGGATGTGAAAGAGAACATGCAGCAAATCATGTGAGTTTAAATGTGAACAGTTCTGTGTGTGACGGAATCCGTGTCTGCAGTGCTTAAGATGGGAACATGTGTGGAAAATAGGAGAAAACTAATCGAAGCGCAGATGAGGGACAACTTTGAAACTGTCTGGAGTAAGATCCTTTTAAACTGGAGCAGTGAATATGATGAGTGCGAACTGAAACAGCTGCAATGGTGCTTGAAGCGATCGAGTCGGTATCTGCGGTGCCAGGAATGACAGGAATTTATGTCGAAAATACAAGAACAAATCTTGAAGTGAAGATGAGAGACATTTTTGAAACTGACTGGAATGTGTTCTTTTAAAACTGGAGGGTTTTATCCGAGTATGTTTTCACAACATTGAACGTCGACTGATGAGCGGTAAAGCTGGGAACTGAACTAGTCAGTGCTTGAGGACGTGGATCAAAATGGTAAAATCAAAGAGGTTAAAATCGTGTCAGTTCGCTATTTTAATCTTGAGTAATTTAATCTTGACTTTCAGTGTGTATTACAGGCTTTCAGCCCCTGTGTTTCTTGGACTGACCATTTGGCCATAATAGTATAACTTCGTCAGTGGGTGAAAAACATGAACAAATTTAACAAAATCTTAAATTTGTTCTTAAATAAGTTTTTCCAAACAATTTGGTTTAACTTTAAAAGCTGTATAATAATAATAATAATTTGTTACATTTATATAGTGCTTTTATAGGCACTCAAAGCGCTTTACATAGTAAGGGGGATATCTCCTCACCCACCACCAGTGTGCAGCATCCACCTGGATGATGATGCGACGGCAGCCATATTGCACCAGAACACCCACCACACACCAGCTTACAGGTGGAGAAGAGACAGAGTGATGAAGCCAATCAGTGTATGGGATGATTAGGAGGCCATGATGGTCAGAGGCCAATGGGATTACACCTCTACTCTTTTCCAAAGGACATCCTGGGATTTTTAATGACCACAGAGAGTCTGGACCTCGGTTTAACGTCTCATCCGAAAGATGGTGCTTTTTACACTATAGTGTCCCCGTCACTACACTGGGGCGTTAGGACCAACACAGACCACAGGGTGAGCACCCCCTGCTGACCTCACTAACACCTCTTCCGACAGCAACCTATTCTTCCCAGGAGTCTCCCATCCAGGTACTGACCAGCTCAACCCTGCTTAGCTTCAGTGGGTGACCGGTCTTGTGCTGCAGGGTGATATGGGTGCTGACAAGTATGGAGTTGGTGTAATAAATGTTAATCTTTTATTATCTGTTGCCTGTGTTGTTACTGTTGTCATATTGTGTGTGATTTTAATTTAAAACCCCATTGTGGGTTCATTTAATGCAGCAGTAGGCCTATAGTAAATTTTAAACAATATTTGAATTAAATAAAAAAGTCCACGATGTGTATTGATATGTTACCTGATATATTATGTATGTATGTATGTATGACCTACTGACAATCGTTTCAGAGCAATTTGTTGTAGCCACTTACCCTGGACCTACATGGAACAAGGGCGGTAACAAGCACCACTTTAATTTACAGCCCATAACTGCTGTATTTACCCTGTAACTACATGAAACAGGGGTGGAACAAGTTGGACTTAAACACAGAACAAGTGTACATTTGCACAGTAATTACAAATAAAAATATTGCACTAGTTTAATTGTTTTATTTTATTATTATAATTTAATTGTTTGATGGCCAAATTAAACCCCCTATACACATGTTATATCGTGTGTGTATTCAGCGAACAGCTGGAAAGAGGTACGCTTGTTTTTTAGGCCTTGATGGTAGGCCTATATCATGCAAAGTGTCCAAAAATCTGGTCTGTGGCTTTCCGTCTGATTGTCACCAGAGTTCGCCCTTCCATCATAATGACTTTCACACTGCACCGACTGTTATACTATACCCTGGACTGCATTTCCCATCATCCATTGCACTGATTGTACACAGCTGTAGCCAATCACACACACACACACACACACACACACACATACAAACACGCACACACACATACACTATATTACACTCAGATCCTTCTCAAACTGCCCAGCATTGTTTAGCGTTTATCACTGTTTAGTTGATAGCTACAGTAACAGTCACAAACCTTTTAGCATGGTTTTTTTAATGTTGTAATTGTCCTAACCACCATGAGGGGACAACATGGAGCTATACTCCCAGATATAAAATGGGTGTAGAGAATAGAAGTAGTCAGATTTGTAATGGAGGGAAGTAAGCATGGCTTATGGCTCCAAACTATCACTTGTCCTGATGTTTCTGGTTATGTATAGTTATTTTTCTAATGTGATTTATTTAATTTTATTTAGAAGGAATCCACATTCTGTGGGATTTATCCTTATATTCAAATGCCTATTGTGACCTGCATCATAAGGATAATTTCAAAGTGTGTTTTGAGGCTATGGATTATACTTTCAGCTGTTGTGGATCCTTGATACAGATTATGCTATAAAAGTGACTTTAAAGATGTGGCGAGGGGGGCGTGGGAAGGCGAAACGCGCTAGTGGGAGAGCGGGTTCTGAGACGAGCGGTGAAACGGAGGGCAAGTGAATGATGATTAGCACCTGTGTCTAATTCCAGTGATTGTCAGAGAGACAAGACAAAAGGGCCCCACAGTCCTGGAGGAGGGAGAGCGTTCACGTCCGTCCACGAGAGCACGAGCACGCGCACGAGCACGAGGCCAATCCCGACAGAGAGAGAGTGCCTCGAAGGCAACAAGCCGACGCCTGGCAGTTTTATTATTTTGTGCAATAAAAGACCCCATTGGCTCATCACCCCTGACTTCCTCGTCTTCCTTCCCTACAAACCCTAAACCTGTTACAAAAGACTTTCTCATTACTTGGATGGTTATCTACACTAAGGATTGCATGTTGCACTGGGATATGTTTGGATGATCATTTTGGACATTGGCTTTCATGGACATTGATTTCTACACCTGTGGGGAATGAACATTCAGCACCAGTATCATTGTCATCATCATCATCATCATCATCATCATCATCATCACATAAAAACAGAAAAGATTTAGACTTCTATGCTGTTTTGCGTTATTGTTGATGAAATATGTATGTTTTTTTTATTATTTATTAAGGTGTTTGAAAGAGAAAAAAAGTTAAATGAATGAGGTCCATTTATTTGTTTTATTCAGAGATCACAGGTTTTGGTCAATGATTGCAATATATGAAGCTAACTTGCCTTATTGATGTTTTCTGTTGTGTCTTAGACAAAATCTAGTTAGTGGCTACCCCCATATTGCCCAAACTTGGCACATTGTTCCCTTTTACCTACATGTAGGAAAACTATAATTACTGAAATATACACCGTAACTTAAGTTTGCTTACACAGTTCTTTGCAGGTTGCATATCTGGTTGTTACCCCCTTATTACCTAAGCGTAACACAGTGTTCCCTTATACCTACACGTACGTTCTTTTATAGATACATTATAATTACAGAAATAAAATGTTTTGGTGGTTTCCGAAACCATAGCGGACGTTTTCGAGTGCACTAATTTAAACCCACAATGCACTGCAAAAATGAGTGTACAACCGATGTACACTCAACGGCCAGAGATAACCCATGATGCACTGTGAGAGTCATTCACCGAATGAATTCCCACATCTCGCCAGAAGATGGCGCCCGCAGCTGAATCATCCATCCATTCATTTTAAAAGTGCAATTCGATTGTTTAACTAGAGTTTACATTTCCATGACAGATTTCAAGATAAATATTTAAATCTTACTACTGGAGCTGCCCGTATCAAATAATTATTAAATAGCAATCAAACTATGCAAAAGTGGCAGTCCTTCCGGTGCACTCAGTGTCCGAATTCACTCACTTGTTTTCATTCACTCCTTCAAGTGAACTGTATGAATGGACTTATATAGGCAATAGTGAATGAGGCTATAGAGGCGATTTCGGATACACCCATAGAGCTTCAGACTAACAGTGTTTCTGCATTTTGACTGACAGAAGTATATATTTATTATATGTATTATATGTCAAAGAACGGGTGAATAGTGTAAACAAGGCCCATTTTAATTAAATAGTGTTGAAAAAGGTTTAATGTTCATTTTATGGAAACAGTGAAACTCCTCTTGCAGCTGCTGTTCATTTCTGCTGCAATGTGAGTTATGTAAGCTGTTCAAATCGGTGCTGATATAAACACACATGAAATGAGTGTCAGCAATATTTCATAAGTGCTTAGTTTTAAATACCTGTTTCTCTGTCCTCTGTGCTGCAACTGATACAGTGTCGTGGTTTTTATGTTCATTCATCGTACACAGCACACATATACATTTCTGGTCAGTGCGACAGAAAACCTCAAGGAGCTTCTCATGTTTCTGGCAGATCATCTCCTGCAGTCGTCCAGTGGCTTCAGTCACTTTGTGTGGTTTACGTGAATGATAGTCCTCATGACGGTCAAAATGAGTTTGACAGTAAGACTCCAGACACACCAGACAGGACTTGACGGCTTTGTATTTTCTTCCAGTACAGACATCACACTGTACATCTCCAGCTCCAGCGTAACGGTCAACAGAGAGTTTGGTCTTCTTCAGTTTCTCCACCACTTCAGCCAGCATGGTGTTTCTAGCTAAAGCAGGTCTTGGACTGAAGATCTGTCTGCACTGAGGGCAGCTGTAGACTCTCATCTGATCCTCCTGATCCCAGCAGTCTGTAATACAGCTCTTACAGTAACTGTGTCCACAGGGAATGGCCACCGGATCCTTCAGGAGATCCAGACACACTGCACACAAGAACTCATTCTGATCCACTGAAATTCTGGCTTCTGCCATTTTACTGCGTGAATACAGAGACACAAACACACAACAGCTCAGCTACACTTCAGTTTCTCTTTCCCTGAAAGTCACGTGATTCCTGTTTCCTGGTTCTGTGTTTGAGTCACGTGTGTAAAAAAAGATAAAGAAACAGCTTCCTCATTCCTGCTCCCTTAGAGTCTCTCTCTCTCTCTCACTCACTCACTCACTCACTCACTCACTCACTCACTCACTCACTCACTCACTCACTCACTCACACACACACACACACACACACACACACACACACACACACACACACACACACACACACACACACAGACACACACACACACACACACACACACACACACACACAGTGTATTGTAGTGCATGGTGAGTCTTTACAATTTCTGTTCTGTTCATGTCAGTGTTGTGCATCATTCAGATGAACTGAGAACACTTTTAAATTACAAACCAATCAATGATTTTGAATTGAGGGAGTAAAAGGGAGGGTCGTGGTGTTGATGATGAAAGAGAGCGCTGGTCATTCCCTCCCCAACCTAAAATCCTGCTGATACCGAGACTCGAACCCAGAGGTGTAGCAAACCAGCTCCGGACCCATATGAAAAAACATTTGTACGTATGAAGTGTTTTGTATCTATAAATTTAATTTTAGGCAAGTTGTAAAGATTTGAGAAGGCTGAATTGATCAAACATTGGCTCAACTCACTGTCTGCCGATGGCCACTTGGTTGTTACTTTAAAAAAACAAAAACTTGAATTTAACAAACAAAAAATGTTCCAAACATATTTCTAAATTAACAGGTTACATTTGGGTTACAAGTCTGACTCTTTAACATTTCACATCTTAGTGAAAACTGTTTATACACTATTTTCTGTGTGTAAGACTGCATAATTTATTTTTTTAATTTAGGGTAGAGTGGGGGAAAATGCCCCCCTTAAGGATGGTGCCATTTTTTTCTCAGTGAAACAAAAGTTAAATGTATTCAGAAAAGTTATCATTGTTTTAGTGACAATGACATAAATTATAAATCAAGTATTAAAAATGTCCAGAGTTTTTATGTTATTAGATTTTTAACAAAAATGTAATTAGTGCCAAGGGGTGTTTACCCCACCAGGATGCGACTAAGGTCCAGGTCAAGCTGACAGCACCCTCACCACCACATCACGAAGAAGCAAGCTATTCCTCAAGACCATCCACACTCCCAAAATCACAAGGAGCATCCACAAAGGTCCGCAGGATGCAACAGCCACCCTCACTGCCCTAGTCCTTCACTTTTGTAAATAAAGAGCCCTCTGGGCACTCAAACATCAGTGTGTGTCGGGCCTCCTTCCTGCCCTGCTACATTGGTGGAGAATGCAGGCATCTTCCCTGATGCATGAAAACCCGACTGAAGCAGTTGGGCCCCAGGGCTTAAAGGACCTTGTTCGACATTTGGCAGAGGTTGAAGTCCAGAAGCAGCAACTGACAGAACAGCTCTTTGTCGGCCAGGCTCGACATGCAGAGGAGCTGGTGCACCTTCGGGGCGGAGACAGCTGCACGAGTGACCCTCCTAGAGCTGAGATCAACCACACATCAGCTCCTGACCAAGCTCACCAGTCAAGATGATGTGGAGGCTTACCTGCATACGTTTGAGGTGGTGGCTCGCCGTGAGGGGTGGGATCAAGCTGAATGGGCTCAGCTGCTCGCCCCGCTCTTGACAGGGTAGGGCCTACAACTCACTGTCTGCTGTATCCACAAACGATTATGCCATCTTAAAAACCAAAATCCTTGCCAGGGTGTGTCTCTCACCGATATGTGTTGCATATCGGTGAGATGTGTATTGCGGTGTATTGTTGAATTGCATAACTGGACATCGATCCCTTTGTGCCAATTCGAGTACAAGCAGCGCAGCTTGTGCTGCATGTTGCGCAGCGCATTGGCGGCAAGTCGGCATGACTAATCCTAGTTCCCTCATGGAGGTGCTAGAGGCAGTGGAACTGTCAGAGGCTATACAAGCTAGAGAGGCTGGGGAGAGAGCCGTGCCCTTACCCCTGCAGAGCCCCAAGAGAGCGACGCAGCACAGAAAGCAACCTCAGACCAGCAGACCTCCCTGTCCCGCAGAGGGATCAAGATGAGCCTATGCCCACTGATACAAACCCTCTTGAGATTCAAGCCTGGATGGCGGGCTGCATTATGCACCAGCAAGTGCCCACCCGTGGCACCAGAGATGAAGGTGCGAATCAATGGCATGTGAGTGAAGGCGACCCTGGACACCGGAAGTTCCATCAGTCTGATCCAGCCCTACCTACTGAAGACTGAAAAACCAGGACGGGCAGTCCTTCCTGTTACATGTGTACATGGTGTCACTAGATATGTTCCTGCCCACACTCTTACTATCTCTGCTGCGCAGGATCTTCCTGCAAAGGACCTTCCTGTTCCCTTATTGTTAGTTTGAGATTGGTCAGGGCTGGACAGACTACTCCGGGCTCGACAATCATCTTACCAGCCCACCACCCAAAGACCACCCAGAAAAGTCTGCAGTCGTCCGATCTACTTGGCTACTTAGTGCGACAGAGAGGGTGAATCTCAGAATGAAAACTTAACTGTGTACTCTTATCTCTCTTTCAGCAGGTGAGGCAAGGAGGCTTTGCAAAAGAACAGTTGGAGGATGATCGGTTGAATCACTGCTGGGGGCAGGTCAGAATGGTCTAAGGCAAAGAGCACATGCCCGGGCCCACCCCTCTCCTAATTTTGTGTTAAGTTAAGTAATGAAATTACCAAAAAGACGATCAAAGCTGCAAACTGTGCATGCATGCATGTACATTACATTTCAGAACGTCTCTCAAATGCAAACTAAAATATAGGCTATCCTGCAATTGCAGATCACAATAAGGTGCATGATAATATGTATTTTAATTTTGTATTTAATGCACAAGTAAATGTGAGAACAATGCACTTATACTAGAAAATATGCGACATTTTTTCATTAATTTTAAAAGTACAAAGGAAAAAGGAAACATTTAAATGCCTAATAAAGCTCATTTTTTTAATTCTGGCATTTATGTGCTGTTGTTTTTCCACATTCTTATAACTAACTGCATGTCTCATCCATGAGTATGTCATGTTAGAGAACACGTTTTGGGGGATTTTGAGAACCAAAACCAAACTGACAGATCAATAAAGCTATAGTGAGCTCCTTTATTAAAATACCTGGAGGTGAGGAATAATATAAAAATTGTCATATTACGTGATACAATAATTCACAAATATCTCTATCACAATTAAGTAGAAAGTCACTGTATTCAACTGTGTTTAGGCACTAAAATAGTCTAGTATTTTATAGTCAACCACATTTTTATATTGAAATAATGAAGATGTATGTGCCACCCCAGGCTGGTTGCTGGCCCCTCCCTGGCCATCCCTATGAAAACATCCAGGCTCCGCCACTGACACAGACAGCCGCGCCAACTCTGCGTGAATATTGAATTGAGCGCTCCTCTGCTTTTTTTGTGCTTTTTATTGCTTTGTATTAAGTATAAAAAAGGTTTCTGTTGCTCATGTAAACATTTCTATAACATCTGTGTATTTGACAGATATTGCATTTTATTCACTTCATCTGTGATAGAGTACACAAACACAGCGTGAGCGTCACTACCGGGAGCAGAAAGTGTCCGGCTTGACGTGTCCGTATTCAACTCCGCCCCTGACTGCAACTGGCTACACTCATTGGCCGCCGTCTGAATTGAGGGAGACGGCGTTTCCTCATGTGTACCAGACTCGTGGAAAGGAGCATTAATTCATCGTATTCCAAAAAAAGACAACATTCCTGATGATCCATCGACATGGAGGGATATATATCCCTCCTTCCTACCATTTATAAGGCAAGGCAAGGCAAGTTTATTTGTATAGCACATTTCATACACATTGGTAATTCAAAGTGCTTTACATAAAAGAATGTGAAATAATCATTCACAGCAATAAAAACAAGAAGTTAAAAATAATAAAACAAGGAGTTTTAAAATGATATAGAAATTGATTTAAAATGAGATTTAAAACAGTTAAATAGAAAATGATTATACATAAAATACAATGCAGTCAGTTCGGACGTAGCACAGCGCTCATTCAACAAATGCACAGCTAAATAGATGAGTTTTGAGACTGGATTTAAATGTGGCTAATGTTTTAGCACATTTGATCTCTTCTGGAAGCTGGTTCCAGCTGCGGGCGGCATAATAGCTAAAAGCGGACTCCCCTTGTTTTGTGTGAACCCTTGGTATTTCTAACTGACTCGATCCTAATGATCTGAGTGGTCTGTTAGGTTTATATTCAGTGAGCATATCTGACATATATTTAGGTCCTAGGCCATTGAGCGACTTATAAACGAGTAGAAGTACTTTAAAATCGATCCTAAATGTAACTGGAAGCCAGTGTAAGGACCTGAGGACTGGTGTGATATGCTCAGATTTTCTGGTTCTAGTCAGAATCCTGGCAGCAGCGTTCTGGATGAGCTGCAGCTGTCTAATGGTCTTCTTTGGAAGGCCGGTGAGGAGACCATTACAATAATCCACCCTGCTGGTGATAAAGGCATGAACAAGTTTCTCCAAGTCATGACTGGAAACAAAACATCTAATTCTTGCAATGTTTTTGAGATGATAGTATGCTGATTTAGTTACTGCTTTGACATGACTACTAAAACTAAGGTCTGTCTCCAGAATCACCCCAAGATTTCTGACTTGATTTTTAGTTGTTTGACCCCTAGAGTCAAGGTATGCATTCACCTTGAGAACTTCATCTTTGTTTCCAAATGCAATGACTTCAGTTTTCTCCTTGTTTAACTGAAGAAAGTTTTGGCACATCCAACTGTTAATTTCATCAATGCATTGGCAGAGGGAGTCAATGGGGCTATAATCATTTGGAGATAAGGCTAGGTAGATCTGGGTATCATCAGCATAGCTGTGATAGGCAATTTGGTTCCAGGTGCTTCCACTATAAGGTGTTCATGAAATGCATACTGGCCAGAGTTCTTCCGTGGTTGGTGGAGGCTGACATCTTATTCACCAAACAGAAGGCCTACATCAATAGGCAAGGTATGAATTAACATGTATTCTGCCTTAAAACAGGGATAGATGACTTTAAGCATGAGTCATGTAGACTGTATTCAGTATTCCTGGACTTTAGAGATGCGTTTGGAACTTCCATCTCACGATGTCATGATCAGATCATTAGAGGAAATACAGCTACCTCAGCTGTTCATAGACATATAGTGAAAGATGTATATAGAGGCTCCTTTATTGAAGTAATCTGTGGATTACAGCTTACCAATCAGCAACCAGCATGGGCAGCGCCGGAAGGGCGAGGCGCTTGGGCGGTGCCGGCAGGGCGAGGAGCTTGGGCGGCTCAGGGACGGCCTCCTGGCCAGCAGAGGGCTCTGGCACGGCCTCCAGGCCTTGAAGGGTGGAAGAAGCCTTCCTCCTCCTCCTCCTCCTCCGTTTCCTAGAGCAGGATGCCACAGCTTCGTCGGCCGACACTGGGGGCGCTGCAGCTTCATCCAACGCCGCTGGGGGTGCTGCAGCTTCCTCGAACACCGCTGCAGCATATTCAGCCACCACTGGTGGCGCTGCAGCCTCTTCGGCTGGTGGATTCACCTGACGCGCTAAGAAGTCGATGAACCCCACAAACGTCAGGTGGTCCAGCCCCCTCATCCTCCACCAGTTGAGGGGCTCATCGAGGACACTATTAAACATGTCCTTCAGTGCAGCATGGTTGAACCCCAACCCCTCTGCTGCGTCGCTGAACTCCTGTGCAAACATCCTAATGTCAGTGCCCTGCTGACGGAGGCAGCTCAGGGCCCTGAACTGGAGGATGCGATCGTAGAGGGGGCTGGACAGTGTGGAGGCTGGTGGCGGATGGTGCAAGCCCCTCCTCCGCTGGGTCCTCTTCATGGTGGGTTCGTTCTGTCAGGGATCGGGGGTGAAGGAGATTGCAAGGACCCAATTGCTGGAGGAAAATAGGCTTTATTAATAATAACAAAACAAATGAACAAACAAAAACTACCCCGTAGGGGAAAAACAGACTGGCTTGACTGGACAAGGCTAGGCTGGACTGGACAAGGCAGGACTGGACACAAGACATCAGACGACCCAACATATGGTAACGAACCCACACGGAACTGCAAACACAAGGAGATTATAAAGGGAGCAAATGAGGAGGGTAACGAGGGAAAACAGCTGGGGAAAATTAATCAATAAACAGGTAACAAGATGGGTGGGGTCAAGACAAATTGACATGAGAGCACGTGGCACACAGAAAACTAGGACAGAAGCAACGTGCTCACACAAAACAGAAACACAAGCACATGGCCAGCAAACAAATCACCAGCCATGTGCAAAACAGGACATGAACACGCAGCTAATGAGAAAACTCATAAGCCACGTGTTCACACAAGACATGACAACATGAAAGCACGCAGCCAATGAAAATACAAGCTGCGTGCCACACAGCACAAGATACAACATAAATGCACGCAGCCGATAGAAACACGAACTGCGTGCAACACAACAAAACCCACGTGGACAAGAGTGCGCGGTGCCGAGCGAACTCGAGACCGCGCACTCACACAATGACAGAAAATGGAGTGTCCGAACTCCGTCACGTGACCAAAACTCAAGACATGAGTGCCGGGATCCAAACACCACGCTCCAACATGAAACAAGGCACGCAGACGAGAGAGCGCGCGACTCGAGCACACTCGAAGCCGCGCGTTCACATGAAAACGCGGACAGGATGGGAGTATCAGGGCTCTGTCACAAAACCATGAATAACACTAGACAGAAGTGACAGAACCCTGACAGGGTGAAGGGCTTTGCGTATTACAGTCTTTCCTTTTCACGATGCAACAAGAACATTAAAATGGAACACTTTTTCTTATATATTTTGTCTCGTTATTTCATCTGACTCCATAAATGAAAAGGTTTTAATGATATCTGTGCATCATTAAAATATGAAGGAATGATTGATTATTCTTATCAGCTCTTTTTTGATACTTTACCCGCCCAGATGTAGGGAAACTATATCACTCAGAGGCCCTGTTTTCCACAGGTCTCACGGACACAATCTCGTCAGGCCCGGTCATCAATCAGAGGTAAGTTATGGTTATGTGTCTAAGATTTGCCGTTAATTCACACGTACACAATCAGAGACATCGAATAACCTTCTTGGAGCCCCCTCAGAACTTTAGTTCAATCGTTTACTTCAGTAAAGGTTTTTGGCCACTATCAGATATGTTAGCAGATCAATGTACTACACTCGTAATAGCTTTGGGTTGGTCAAATCCTTGTTTAAAGTAACATTAAATCAAAAGTCAGAGGTATAGGCGTACCCGAGTTTAGTCTGATCAGACGGCGTTCGCCGTCCCTAAATGGAATTAACCCGCCTCTGCACCCAAGTACACTTGAAAAGATGCCGGATATTAGCCGTCGCTAAAACTGACGCAGGCTTGCGGAAATATACGAATCCACTAATCTAATAGGGAGAAAGCAATCTTTAGAGGCAGTTAGAATCAAATGTTACAATTTATTGACCAGGTAATCGAAGCAATAATTCAAAACTCCAATGTTACAAGAATAGAATCATCAGTTAACCATACCTGGCAATGAAAATTACACACAGCGGTGGTGTGGGCAGTCATCCTACAGACGCCCAGAACTTTGTGTCACGTTTCCTTATAAACCCAGATAATTCAATAAACCCACCAAATGGTATCTTGTTATTATAATTAGCCTTTAGAATTTGCAACCAAATGGCTTCTTGGTTTCCTGTGGCAGAGAATACGTATTTACATACAGGAGATGGTTTGAATAGAAGATCAGGGGGGAGGGCACACCTTTAAGCTGTACACTACACTTCTCATACTTTAGAACTTCTTTTAGCATTTCATTATGATTGGGAAGATGAGACCATTTTACCAGGCGCACTGAGACATTTCAAATGATATTAAACATGTATAGTTACATTTTTGTACATACATTGCATTGCATGGGTTTTCAGTGGTTTCTAGGTGAGGAGGGGAGGGGGGAAGATGATGAGAGTGTCAGTACAGAGTGTGAACCATCTGGTGTGTTGCGTCTTGGATATTGCTGTTACATATGCAAGAGATAGTTCCTGTTGTTTTCTCAGGAGAGCCTTTTGTCCTCTCGAGGGGGGGGGGGCCCAGACATGCTGGCACCAGGCTTACAGAATCGATAGGCGGAATCGAAATTTTAATTTGACAACAAGTATCCGATTCCTGACCTTAAGTATTGGAATCGATTTTCGATTCCCAACCCTACACCTGTGCAATAATCATACTGTCTAATCACATCTTGATATGACACACCTGTGAGGTGGATGGATTATCTCGTTCACTAACACAGATTTAGACAGATTTGTGAACAATATTTGAGAGAAATAGGCCTTTTGTGTACATAGAAAAAGTCTTTGATCTTTGAGTTCAGCTCAAGAAAAATGAGGGCAAAAACAAAAGTGTTGCGTTTATAATTTAGTTCAGTGTATATCAGGGCCGTAACCACCATAGACATCAAGGGGACAAAGTCCCCCCCCCCAATAATTATAAATGGCCAATCTCCCAATATCTGAAACTCGTGCACTGATCTGCTGCACGTCATTATGCAGCGCTCTGTGTTTTAGGATGACTTAATCTGAGAGGTTCAAGACTTGCCTGCTTTTCATAAGTTTGTCACCCGAACACACACAAAATAAGAGGACTCGACTTGAAGTTAAGAGGTTGGGGGAAAAAACTTTGTAATTTGTCATTCGAGCCCAAAAAGTGCACCCATAGGAAACTAATGGGAAATGCCAAAATTCAAAGCATTTTTTTTATTTGTCCAATAAAAATCAATAAATCCAACACAATGCAGATCATACATACACACCAATGAAGGGGTGAGTCTATACAACATTTTCAATGTGGCAAACACACGCTCACCCACACACACACGCACACACACATGCTCACACACACACACACACACTCACACAACGCTCACACACACACACTCGCTCACGCTCACCCACACACTCACGCTCACACACACACACACTCACTCACGCTCACCCACACACTCACACACACACACACACACACTCACACACACGCTCACACACACACAGATCAAAGACCTACTGCAAGATTTGTTGATGAAATGTCAAATAAATGTCTGGAACTTGCTACTTTTAAGGTTTATTGTTTATTCTTACCCGTTTTGTGCCATTCAGTTCCATTTAAATTTTTTGAGTTATTGAAATTTTATGTTGTTTTAGAAATAAATGATAACTCTGTCTTTTCCTTATAGCATGGTCAGATTAGTCTGTAAGCATATTTTGGCATCTTTTACCCAACACAAATGTTTTTTTTTTATTCTAATTTTAACTTGTGATAAAATCTAAAACTTAGGTCAAATTCATTACAACAACAGTTTATTGATTTCAGCCCATATGCAGCCATTGAGTACTACAGCTATATATGGCTATTTATATTTTTTATATTTTTATGCCATCATTTCACCACAATTTTAAGTTTTGACTGTCTGAACTTTACTGGAATGATTGTTTTTCTGACATATAAGAAATATTATATATAATATAAAAATACCCTTTGCAAAAAATAAGTTAATTCAAGTGTGCTATTAGTATACTTCTTTTAAACAAAAAATAGGAAAGTATGCTTTTAGTCAACTTTTTATGTACTTCTCAGAAATATACTTAAAGTATACTTGACTTATACTTAGAAAAAGTCTAACTATATGCGCTCCTATAATCCGTGTTTGGGGGGGGGGGGGGACTAATTAAATCAAACAAACAAAAACTGCTTTAATTGATAGTTTTTATTTTATCGAAGACAGCGATATGACATTTATTAAAAAAATACACAATTGTAATCACAGCTGAGATCTTCGTGTACAAACTTGCCCACGAATGACTAATTAAGGGCCACTATACAAACGATGCTTGAGGGATAAAAGTGACATTATCAGCACTCATATTGTGCTTTTACAAAAGAAAAGAAAAAGACAGAGAGACAGATATTTTTTGATTTTCACAATCACTTTAATATAACAATTGTTCTTAAAACATTTACATCACTTTACACCCGAAAAATGACAGTAAATTACACATTTACACCAACTCTCTCATAAAAACAATTTTTCCATTAACAACTGAACATAGATTACTACAGCACCACTGAATTTCAAAAACATTCATCGTACTCATTAATCTATGAAAATTAAAATCAATAAGGATTCTTGCTTTTACCATATTTTTTGAAATAACAACAACATTTTGTCCTGACTTCTTTTCTATCTTATTTCTTCTAGTAACATAGATAGCATATTTAGCTTGTCCCACAGTAAAATTAATAACATGACATTTTGACTTTTGTTTTGGACTGTAAAAAAAGCCAAGAATAAAATCTTGCTTCGTAAAACGAATATTTAAATAACCAAAAAAAAACGTTAACAAGTCAAAAATACGGTTAAGTCGATTACAGTCCATAAAATGAAATATAGTCTCTCGTTCCGAACAAAAAGGACATTTGTCACTTACAGTGGGGTTTAAATGGGATACAAAGGCATTCACAGCAATAGCACCATGTAAAATTCGCCACTGTAAATAACCAAGTTTTGTTAATGGTGGTTTGTAAATTGCTCTCCAAACAGGCTTTATTTCATCATTAATCCCTAATTTTTCTCTCCATACTGTATCTGTTTCAAACCATAAGTTGCATTGATGAATAACTTTCACAATGCATTTATACAATATTTTTCCTCCTACTGTACAAAAATCAATATGTTCATCCAATCCTAAATTTAACAAAGGGCTAATAAAACAAGTCCCATCTATAATGTGGGAAATTTCAATATCCGGGAAAAGGTCTTTGCTGTCAGGGATTAAAGTTCCTGCACCAAACTCTTCTAAAAGGGTCTTCTCTTCATCAGTTAAAATCATATTCAGTTTATCAAGATACTTCTTAGCAACCCGTATTGATCGAACCCCTAAAAGGGTAGCAATTTGTTCAGGTCTCTGTAAATCATATCCTGATTCTATTATGTTTTTTAGCTTAAAAACCTTTTTATGCCATAATAAATCTGTTAAACCAGGAAAATGTTCTCATCAAAGATAAACATCAAACCGAGCTCCAAAAATAAGTGGTTCTTCCAACAACCAGTAGAGAGAAGTTGCTGGTTCCATCCACCGATTTTTAAAAAGACCCCACACTTTAAATAAGCTTTGATAGAAAGCAGGAATTCCAGTAAAATTCAATCTTTTATGATCCATTAAAAATAATGTCAAATCCATTTCCATATTACCCACTCTCCTCAAGATACTTAATGCAAAAGGTCTCCACACAAGTGAGTAAGGTCCCATTAAAAGTTTCTGTATGTATTGGAGACGGTAGGTGGCTCTTCTGCTTGCGAGATTGACTAATCATTGACCTCCTTCCTCCTTGGGTAGAAACAGAATGCTTTGAGGAGTCCAATCATAATTGTCCCAAAAAAAGTTCACCAGTTCTCTTTGAATATTTGCAAGGAGTTCATTTGGAGGATCTACGCAAGCAAGTTTATGCCACAATGTAGATGCCACAAGATTATTAATAACAAGAATACGCTCCCTATAGGACATCTGAGGGAGTAACCATTTCCATTTTTCCAATCGACCTTTTATTTTCTCAAATAAGCCTTCCCAATTTCTTTTAATGAAACTCTCATTTCCCAGATAGACACCAAGATATTTTAGACCTCCTCTTTTCCAAAGCAATCCTCCAGGTAAAGTGGGAAGCTCTCCACTCCAATTCCCCACTAATAGAGCTTCGCTTTTCCCCCAATTAACTTTAGCAGAGGAAATACATTTAATATCATTAATAATTTTTCCTAACTTATCAACATCATCCTTTCCATTTACAAAAACAATAACATCGTCAGCATATGCGGAAAGATATAACGGAGTATTACAACCAGGAAAAACCAGACCCTTTAAATGATCTCTTAACTTCTGAAGTAAAGGTTCAATGGCTAGGGAATACAGCATACCAGACATGGCACATCCCGGCCTGACTCCCCTCTGAACTATAAACGGAGCACTCAAACCACCATTCATCTTAAGAACACTCTCAATGTTACAGTACATAGCCTTAATCATTGATATAAAAGAAGGACTAAAACCGAAAGCTTCTAAAGTATTCCATAAAAACAGATGCTCAACCCTGTCGAAAGCTTTCTCTTGATCGAGAGAAATCAAACCAGAGTTAATTCCCAAAAGTTTAGAAGCATCCAAAACATCTCTAATTAAAGCAATGTTGTCAAAAATAGACCTGTTAGGAATACAATAAGACTGATCAGAATTAATCAATTGGCGTAAAACTTTACTAAGTCTTATGGCCAAAGTTTTAGACAAAATTTTATATTCTGCACATAACAAAGAAACAGGGCGCCAATTGCTGATACACTGAAGATCACCTCTTTTAGGTAACAGTGTGATGACTGCTCTTCTGCAGCTCAGTGGCAATAATCCTCTTTTCAGACTGTCATTAAAAACGGCCAGTAATTCCTCTCCTATGACAGGCCATAGCGTTTTATAAAACTCAACTGTTAACCCATCAATTCCTGGAGATTTTCCATTCTCCATGCTCATCATGGCAGCATGAAGCACATGCAATGACAAAGTCTGCTGTAGTTCATTATTAGACTCTTCATCCACCTTTGGCAGTCCTTCCAAGAAATGATCAGCATCTGCACCCCACTCAATCAGTTCAGATTTATAAAGGTCAGAATAAAAACCTACAGCACAGCTACGTATATCAGCAGGCTCAGTGAACTCTTGTCCTGTAGTTGACCGTAAAGAATGAATGATTTTACTTTGACCTTTTTTCATCTCCAAATTAAAAAAGAAATTTGATGGAGCATCCATTTGGGCCACAGTTTGAAAACGTGAGCGAACTAAAGCTCACAATTTCCCTTTCTAAATTATTCATTGACTGGGCCATATCTCTAGTAACATTCAGAGTGTACTTTTGACAAAAATCCTTTGAGAATTTTACCACAATCCCACCATTGTTGTAAAGAAGCATAACATTTTTTTTGCTGTTTAAAAGTTTCTCAAAAAAAACTAAAATGATCTATAAATTTGTTATCGCTTAATAGTGAAGTATTAAAAATCCAATATGCACTCTTGCACTTAACACTCTTAATTAACACACTGCACAAAACTAAACTGTGATCAGAAAACCCCACTGGAATAATTTTAGAAACTTTAAAAATGTTACGTTGATACTGAACACTGTAAATTCTATCAAGTCGCTCCAAAGAAATAGAATGTTCAGTACTATGAGCCCAAGTATACTGTCTAACATCTTGATTCATACTTCTCCATATATCACATCAATCATGGGTTTCGATCAGTTGTACTAGTATTTTCTGAGAAGCAGCATGTGGTTCTATATGATTTCTATCCAACTTATCATTTGCAGTACAATTGAAATCTCCACCTACAAATAACAACTCTTCTGGATTTAATCCTTTCAAAACAGCATCTACCTTTTGAAAGAAAATAACTATTTCTAATCATTTATTAGGAGCATATAAATTCATAAGAACTATTGTGGTTTTCTCAAATTTAAGTTTAATTTTTAAAAGCCGACCACAAATTATTTCATCAACTTCACATGATAAGGGTAAAAAATGCTTTGAAAACAAAACAGCAACACCTCCACTAATAGATGATTTATGGCTTAGGACAATCTGTCCATCCCATTCTCATTTTCAGAATCGCTATGCGTTTCTTGCAGCAATACAATATCAATTTGCTTTTGTCTAACAAACTCAAATAACATCATTCTTTTATGGCCATCTCTGGCACCATTTAAATTTAAAGTTCCGATTTTAAAATTTGTCATGTTTAATTTAGAGACAAAAACAAAAAACACAAAAAGAAAAAAAGAAGAAAACGAGAAAAGCTGCCGAAGGAGCTATTTTTGGCATCATTTTAGGAGTTGACAAATTCATCAGCCTTGATAACTTTTTTCAGTTTGTTAACAATTTTTCTAAGACGGTAAACTTCGACATCTTGAAAAGCTCCCTCTTTCATTAGAAACCTCACATCATTTATGAATTGTTTACAATCAGGGAAAAAAATCTTCAACTTGCACTCCTTTTATTCCCTTAGTTTCTTGCAGAAATCTGCTAATGTCTTCAGCTCTGTACAAACAAACCAGGCTTTCGTTTTGGGAACAAGACAGATTTGAACACTGGGATATATTTGAATCAGAGGAATCTCTATCACTATCTGATCCCACATTCTCACCACCACCATCATCTTTCATAGCTTGTTTAACAGCCTTTCCACAGCTTTTTTTCTTTCTTTTAACTGGGATTTTAAAGAGAGATTCTGCTTCCTTCTCAAAATCATCAACAATGTCTTCGACATCCATTTCTTCAGCGTCTGCCACACAAACGTTTTCAAACTGTTCAACCTGCTCATCGATCATCAGGAGAGTATCCTTTTTGCTAGGTTTATTAACAATCTCTGTATTATCAGATTCAATCTCAGCAGCTAAACCAGCAATCGGCTCGTGTTCATCAGCTTCTACTGCAGACGTACCAGCAGTCTCCGCGTCACCCGCGATCTCCGCCGGAGAAAGAGCAGAACCTACTCGTTCCGAGTTTACGTTCATTCCTGCACTGTCCTTTTTATTAGGACAATCACGAACAAGATGTCTGATTTTGCTACAACTAAAACATTTAATTGTTGTATCAGATGTTGCATACACTGTGTAATCGAACCCATCGATTTTGAACTTGAAAACCAGATCGATCTCATCAATTCATTTTTCAGCACCATGAAAACTTGTCTTCTAAACGAGACTAGATGTTTCACCAACGGCGACTTACACCCGAGAGGGATTTTTTTGATAGAGGAAACCAGTTTTCCATAACCAGATAACTCTTGCACCAAAACGTCGTCCTTAATAAACGGAGGTACGTTGGACAGCACAACCTTTCTAGACGGGTTACTCAACGGCAAAACAGGCACGAGTGAACCATTCAACACCACACCGCTTTGTACAGCGTCATTTGCTTTTTCAACCGATCTAAAGAAAAGTACAATTGCACTGTTCATCCGTGATGCTGAAACAATATTATCATGTCCCACAATCTCTCCTACCGCTAAACAACACTGTTCAACATTGATTATTGATTCCACCTTCACTCCATGACGGCGGGTTAAATCATTAAAACTCATTGTGGTTTGGTTCGTCATGCCTCCCAGCACAACGCTGGTTGCAAACCGCAACCACCCCTAACCCTTAAAACCCCCCAGAAAAAAACACACATAAAAGACAAACACACACCAAAAAAAAAAGATCGAAAAGTTTTTAGCACACATACAAACACATTCACCTCCACCACGCTCCGTTCACTCCCAGCATGCACTGCGACAATACAGAGAGAGAAAGAGAGAGGGAGAGAGAGGGAGAGAGAGAGAGTGAGAGGGAGAGAGAGAGAGAGAGAGAGAGAGAGAGAGAGAGAGAGAGAGAGAGAGAGAGAGAGAGAGAGAGAGGGAGAGAGAGAGAGAGTGAGAGGGAGAGAGAGAGGGAGAGAGAGAGAGAGAGTGAGAGGGAGAGAGAGAGAGAGGGAGAGAGAGAGAGAGAGAGAGAGAGAGAGAGAGAGAGGGAGAGAGGAGAGAGAGAGAGAGAGGGAGAGAGAGAGAGAGAGAGAGAGAGAGTGAGAGGGAGAGAGAGGGGAGAGAGAGAGAGAGAGTGAGAGGGAGAGAGAGAGAGAGAGAGAGAGAGAGAGAGAGAGAGAGAGAGAGAGAGAGAGAGTGAGAGGAGAGAGAGGGAGAGGGAGAGGGAGAGTGAGAGGGAGAGAGAGAGAGAGAGAGAGAGAGAGAGAGAGAGAGAGAGAGAGAGGAGAGAGAGAGAGAGAGAGAGCGCAAACATGGATTCAAAACTCCAGTAAATCATCACACAGAATATTTAACAGTTTATCACATTTTAATTCTTGTAATTAAGTATATTTCCCATTATAATCACTTGTCTTAATTGATACTAGTAATCTATAACATGTAATATTTATAATATTTTATTAAAACCATATTAATAGTAGTTCTGCACATTTAAAAGGTAATATAAATGAGTTGTTTATTAGGATACAATATAGATGTATGCTGAATAATATTAAATCACATGTTTAATACTTTTACTCATCATCTTAATTTATAATTTATTTAATCTTATTTGTGAATCATAAAATATAAGGTTAGGGTCGGGACATAGTACCAAATAAAATAGGTTTTGCTGTAAAATGATCAGGTAAATATCAATAAAACAGTACAGTTTCTGTTATTATCAGTTATTCTTTATTATGTGTAATTGTGATGTTCTATTAAAACATCTACAATAATATCTAAAATTATTACAGTGTGCTGTCTAATATTTTAATTGTATATTTGTAACAACAATGTTCATCATGCAGCTCAAAGCATTATGGGTAGAATCTCTCGTCAGTCTGTTCTGAGTCATTAACACAGTTTCACTGATGATCCAGAACCAATATAAAACCCAGGATAGAGCGGCTGAGTGAATGTGGTCTGGACTGTGTGGATGAGGTTCATTGTGTCAGAGACGCTGTAGAAGGACAGAGTTCCTGCTCCGTGATCCACAAACACTCCTATTCTACTGATATCATCATCATCATCATCATCATCATCATCATCATCATCATCATCAAACACTCCTATTCTCCTGATGATGGGCTTCACAGAGAGACGAGTCTCTATATCATTGTGTCTGAATGAGTATCTGGAGCGAGAGCAGTCCAAACTCCAGGAGTGATCATTATATCCAAACACACACTCAACACCTCCTCCCTTCCTGCTGATGCTCTTATATGACACTGATATAAACACACCATCATCTCCACTCCACTCAATCTCCCAGTAACAGGGTCCACACACACTCTCTCTACACAACACCTGACACTCATCAAATCTGTCTGGATGATCAGGATACGACTGATCTGTGCCGGTGTCAGTAATCACTCTGTTTCTCTCAGACAGAAGGAGGTGTTTATTCACTGTGTTCAGATCCAGAGTGAGCTGATGGGAATCTGTGGAGATAAAACACATCAGAATCAGGAATTATGAATCTGTTTGATCTTTTCATGTATCTGAACTCTCTAATTCTCTTTCTTTCTTTCTTTCTTTCTTTCTTTCTTTCTTTCTTTCTTTCTTTCTTTCTTTCTTTCTTTATTGTTATTTTTTTATTTTCTCTTTTCTTATTTTTATTTTTATTTTATTTATTGTTATTATTTTTCTCTCTTTTATTATTTTTTTATTTATTTATTGTTATTATTTTTCTCTCTTTTCTTATTTTTTATTTTATTTATTATTTTTCTCTCTTTTATTATTTTTTATTTTATTTATTGTTATCATTTTTCTCTTTTATTATTTTTTATTTTATTTATTGTTATTATTTTTCTCTCTTTTATTATTTGTATTTATTATTATTCTTCTCTCTTTTATTATTTGTCATTTTATTTATTGTTATTATTTTTATTTTGCTCTCTTTTCTTATTTTTTATTTTATTTATTGTTATTATTTTTCTCTCTTTTCTTATTTTTATATTTTATTTATTATTATTATTTTTCTCTTTTCTTATTTTGTGTTTATTGTTATTGTTTTTCTTTTTCTCTCTTTTATTATTTTTTATTTTATTTATTGTTATTATTCTTCTCTCTTTTTTAATTTTAATTTTATTTATTTATTGTTTTTCTTTTTCTCTCTTTTATTATTTTTTATTTTATCTTTTTGTTATTATTTTTCTCTTTTCTTATTTTTTATTTTATTTATTGTTATTATTTTTCTCTCTTTTCTTATTTTTTATTTTATTGTTTTTCTTTTTCTCTCTTTTCTTAATTTATTATTATTTTTTTATTGTTTTTCTTTTCTTATTTTTTATTTATTGTTATTATTTTTATTTTTATCTCTATTTTTATTGTTATTTTCTTTCTTTCATTTTAATTTTTTATTAATTATTTATTGCTGTTATTTTTTTGCTCTTTTCTTGTTATTATCTTTATTATTTTGTGTTTATTGTTGTTATTTTTATTTTTCTCTCTTTTCTTATTTTTCTTTTATTTATTGTTATTGTTTTTCTTTTTCTCTCTTTTTAATTTTTCTTTTATTTATTGTTATTGTTTTTCTTTTCTTATTTTGTATTTATTGTTATTATTTTTCTCTCTATTTTTATTGTTATTTTCTTTCTTTCTTTCATTTTTACTTTTTATTAATTATTTATTGCTGTTATTTATTTTTCGCTCTTTTCTTGTTATTATCTTTATTTATTGTTATTTTGTTTGTTTCTTTCCTTTCGTTGTTGTTGTTATTTATTTTTTGTAAAGTATTAATTATGAAAAAAGGTTTGAATAAAATAAAAGATTAATAGCATAATCTATTGTTATTTTTTATTGATAGTTTAACTAAAGTATTCATCAACTGATGAGAAAACAATAAATTGATTAATTGTAAAATAATTGATAGATTAGTCGACTAATCGAAAAAATTATAGATATATTATTTGACAATAAAAATAATCGTTAGCTGCAGCTCTAGACAGGTCATTAACAGCTGGTCTGTGTGGTAATTACAGCACATCGGTCAGGACTAGGTGTGTGCGATATATATATATATATATATATATATATATATATTATATATATATATATATATATCGTCTGTGATAATAACCTAATTGTCATTTTAACGATGTGTGATTTGACATTATTGAGTATATTGCGTGAAGTGTGTTCTTTCACTGCATGATTCATTATTAAAAACACTAAGAATGATCACAAAATTCATGATATGGGGGAAGAAAATTTATACATTATATCATTTCATATAGTTAATATCTCACAAAAGTGTCGTTTTTGTTCTCAAAAAATTAGCATGATTACAAAAGCGATATAGATTTCTTTCAACAGTTCAATAAACAAGAAGTTAATATTAAGACTTATGTTTTAGACACCATATCACTAATTTCGCCAACAAACATAATTCTAAACACAGTTACAGCACTGTTTTGTGTCTCTGAGCAACATGACGGTGATTTGTTCCTGAATCAATCAATCATTAAATGATTCGGTTAAATCGCAACGACTCACTTATTAACACTGACATGCTGCCACCTGCTGGCAGTTTAATTTCACATTTAAAGTATCTTTTCATTTTTTTATATAATTTTAAATATCAATATTCAACGTTTTGTTTTTAATATATCAAAACATTATTTCTGCATGTATAACTGCAGGTTAAATGCATTCGTGTCCTGCATTAAACACGAGTAAACACATCTAAACACCTCTTCAGATGCAGCTTCTGTGGTTCCTCTGCATTGCAAATATTAATTTTGTTGATACTGATTTAATTTACTTGGCAACAGCCCAAAAGTCGTATTATTATAATCCACTGATTAAACATAAGAATTTGACTCATTGCTGATGCACACTTTAAGACAAAAATTAAAAAATGCCCATAAAAGGTAAAAATTAGGGCTGGTAAGCGATTAAAATTGTTAATCTCATTAATTACATGTGTTGATTAATTAATCTTTGTCTGAGAAATTACTCCCAAAATATAAATGAACGTCATTGATGTGTAAAATATCAAACAGACATTACAAAAAGTAGCTTCAGCAATAATTATTTAGTTTGATCAAATTTATCACATATACTCTTTTGGACCATGAGGGTGAATAAATTATGACACAATTGTCATTTTCGGGTGGGTTAAATACCTTTAATCATTTATTATATTATTATTACTACGGAAATATGAAATTATTTCTTTAATGAAATGATACTCTAAATAATAAAATAAAACTGCCAGTAGGTGGTGGTAAATGTCTTAATGATTATGTCATTTATTAATTCATCTGATTCGTTCAGGAGTGAAGTAAATGGTTCTCTATATGAATGGTTCATTGAAATATATCTTATTATCTGAAACATGTTAGTAGTAGCATCATTACATGGCCACTCAATCTAATGACACTTGCCTCGCAGGCATGAAAAATATATCTACAGAAAGCTAAATGTCTACTTTTAAATGAAGCAATTCAAATGGAAAACAAATATTTTCAGATTATGTAATCCGTATGAAACACATCCACTGTGGAGATGACGAGTCAGTGTCGACTTCATCACTGCAGTCGGAAATACAGAAAACACTAGTTTATCAATCAATTATTATGATATTAAGGTAGTCTTCTTGCTGTTATTTCCCTGAAACATTCATAATCATTACTTCTGTGGCAAGCTTTATGTGTGCGCTTGAGCGCTGATAGTTTATAGGCAATAAAAGGCTCATTATTATAAATTATATGGTTAATTAATATAAACGTGTGATTAATCGACTAATCGCTTCAAATTAATGACTATTAGTCGATCAGAAAAATATTTAGTCAAGGGCAGCCCTATCGTCTACATCAGTTATAAATTCTCCTTCTACAGAAGAACATGAACACACTCAGTGAGTTTTCTGCTTTGACTTACATCGTAGGAAGTCGTTCCTGGTCTTGGGAACAATGTTGGTGGATGTGACTGTGGAAATCAACAGACATGAACAGTGTGATTCTCATGATCCTGCATCCATTACTAACACATTTCTAACATGATGTTCTCCATGATATGAGATGATGATGGAGAGCAGATGAATCTCCAGGACTTTACCTCTGTCTGAGATCTTCTTGAGCTCCTCTTTGCAGAAATCCTCCAGTTTGTCTTTCAGCTCACGGACAGATTCTCTCAGACCATCAAAAGAGACGAGAGAACTGAAGAGATCATAATTTAGGTCTGTAGATTCAGGAGGTGCTGGGAGAGACTGAAAACTCTACAGAAAACAGAAATCAAAACTCATCAGATCCACACTTCACCCAATAACCTGCGCCAACATCAGATTTGTGCGGCTCTTCAACTGTTGGTGGCGCTTGTGGTGTTTGACAGCTAAATATATCTTCCAGAAGAAAGAGCTCAGAGAAATGATTCCTAAGAGATTTCAGAGCTGAAAAGACATTTGTAATCGCCGTCTCTTTCAGAAGAACATGATCAGATGAGAGTCTGACTGATGATTATATAATAAGACACTCATGAAGACACTCATGATAATAAGACACTCATGAAATGTTTCTCTGTGAGTCTCGTGTCACAGCAGGATTGTTCATCCACTGACCCTGTTCTTCTCGATCTGTGTTACCTGCAGGATCCAAGTCCACTATGACCCTGTTCTTCTAGATCTGTGTTACCTGCAGGATCCTCAAGCACTATGACCCTGTTCTTCTATCTGTTACTCAATCTGTCAAGTCACTATGACCATGTTCTTCTAGTTCACCTGCAGGATCTGCTCAGTTCTCTATGATCTGTTCTTCTAGTTGTGTTACCTGCAGGATCTGCTCAAGTCCACTATGACCCTGTTCTTCTAGATCTGTGTTACCTGCAGGATCTGCTCAAGTCCACTATGACCCTGTTCTTCTAGATCTGTGTTACCTGCAGGATCTGCTCAAGTCCACTATGACCCATGTTCTTCTAGATCTGTTACCTGCAGGATCTGCTCTTCTAAGTCCAATATGACCCTGTTCTTCTAGATCTGTCACCTGCAGGATCTGCTCAAGTTCCTGCTGTTCTTCTAGATCTATGATCAGGATGCTCAAGTCCACTATGACCCTGTTCTTCTAGATCTGTGTTACCTGCAGGATCTTCTCAGGTCCACTATGACCCTGTTCTTCTAAATCTGTGTTACCTGCGGGATCTGCTCAAGTCCACTATGACCCTGTTCTTCTAGATCTGTGTTACTAGCAGGATCTGCTCATGTCCACTATGACCCTGTTCTTCTAGATCTGTGTTACCTGAAGAATCTGCTCAAGTCCACTATGACCCTGTTCTTCTAGATCTGTGTTACCTGCAGGATCTGCTCAAGTCCACTATGACCCTGTTCTTCTAGATCTGTGTTACCTTTAGGATCTGTTCAAGTCCACTATGACCCTGTTCTTCTAGATCTGTGTTACTGCAGGATCTGCTCAAGTCCACTATGACCTGTTCTTCTAGATCTGTGTTACCTGCAGGATCTGCTCAAGTCCACTATGACCATGTTATTCTAGATCTGTGTTACCTGCGGGATCTGCTCAAGTCCACTATGACCCTGTTCTTCTAGATCTGTGTTATCTGCGGGATCTGCTCAAGTCCACTATGACCCTGTTCTTCTAGATCTGTGTTATGATGGATCTGCCCATGTCCACTATGTGTTCTTCTAGATCTGTGTTACCTGCATGATCTGCTCAAGTCCACTATGACCCTGTTCTTCTAGATCTGTGTTACCTGCAGGATCTGCTCAAGTCCACTATGACCCTGTTCTTCAAGATCTGTGTTACCTGCAGGATCTGCTCAAGTCCACTATGACCCTGTTCTTCTAGATCTGTGTTACCTGCAGGAACTGGATGTGATCCTGTGTGTGTGAAAGCTGCTCCAGCTCAGCGTCTCTCCTCCTCAGATCATTGATCTCCTGCTCTAGTCGCTCCAGTTGTCCTTCAGCTCGACTCACTGCTTGCTTTTCCTGATCTCTGATCAGCCGTATCAGCTCAGAGCGGCTTCTCTCAATGGAGCGGATGAGCTCAGTAAAGATCCTCTCACTGTCTTCCACTGCTGTCTGTGCAGAGCGCTGTTAGGACACACAGTGATTCAGACTTCAGGGAGTCTGAACTGAGACTGAGACAAACTTCTCTTCTTCTCCAGACTCACCTTATGAGACTCCACAGTCTCTCTCAGCTGCTGAAGATCTTTCTCTCTCTGCTGGATTCTCTGCTGGAACGTCTTCTGCGTGTCCTTCAGCTGATTCTGCAGGACAAACAAATGATAGTAAATGCCACAGAAAACTACTGGCACTAAATCATCATATGAACAGATGAATCCAGTAAACACAAGGTGAGGCAGTTTAAAGATTACTTATCTAAACTGATAACTAATGGATGTAGGTTCAAACTCCAGAAGTCATGAACAGTTTCAATCATCATACATGAATTACTACAAGTGTGTAAGTATTATTAAAGTGAAACTGACACAGATGTAGAGCTTCAGACTGACAGTGTTTCTGCATTTTGACAGATTGAAGTATGTATTTATTACATATATTATAAATCAAAGAACAGGTGAATAGTGCAACGAAAGCCCATTTTACGAAAGATTGTGTCGATGAAGGTTTACGTTTCATTTTCAGCAAACAGTGAAACTCTCTTCTTGAAGCTGTTGTTCATTTTCGCTGTCGTGTGATGTGTGAATGCTGTAAGCTGTTAATATGGGTGTTGATATAAAGACATATGAAACGATAGCAATATTACATCAATGTTTAGTGTTAAATACCTGTTTCTCTGTCCTGTAGTCTGCAGCTGATACAGTATCATGGTTTTTATGTTCAATAATAGTACACAGCATACATATAAACTTCTGGTCAGTGCGACAGAAAACTTCGAGGAGCTTCTCATGTTTCTGGCAGATCATCTCCTGCAGTCGTCCAGTGGCTTCAGTCACTTTGTGTGGTTTACGTGAATGATACTCCTCATGATGGTCAAAATGAGTTTGACAGTAAGACTCCAGACACACCAGACAGGACTTGACGGCTTTGTATTTTCTTCCAGTACAGACGTCACACTGTACATCTCCAGCTCCAACGTAACAGTCAGCAGGACGTTTGGTCTTCTTCAGTTTCTCCACCATTTCAGCCAAGATGGTGTTTCTAGCTAAAGCAGGTCTTGGTCTGAAGGTCTGTCTGCACTGAGGGCAGCTGTAGACTCTCATCTGATTCTCCTGATCCCAGCAGTCTGTAATACAGATCTTACAGTAACTGTGTCCACAGGGAATGGCCACCGGATCCTTCAGGAGATCCAGACACACTGAACACAAGAACTCATTCTGATCCACTGAAATTCTGGCTTCTGACATTTTGCTGAATGAATACAGAGACACAAACACACAACAGCTCAACTACTCTTCAGCTTCTCTTTGCCTGAAATCACTTGATTCCTGTTTCCTGGTTCTGTGTTTGAGTCACATGTGTAAAAAAAAAATAGACAAACAAACCAGCTTCCTCATTCCTGCTCCTTTAGAGTCTCTCTCTCTCTCTCTCTCTCTCTCTCTCTCTCTCTCTCTCTCTCTCTCACACAGTTAAATGTAGTGCATGATGAGTCTTTACAATTTCTGTTCTGTTCATGTCAGTGTTGTGCATCATTCAGATGAACTGAGAACACCTTTGAATTTCAAACCTATTAATGATTTTGAATTGAGGGAGTAAAAGGGAGGGTCGTGATTTTGAAGATGGAAGAGAGCGCTGGTCATTTTCTCCAACCTACAATCCCTGCTGGCACCAAAACTCGAACCCAGTGGTGTTGCAAATCAGCCCCGGCCCATATGCAAAAAACATTTGTACAGGCCCCCCCAAACGTTATGGGCTCCAACTTGGTTTACTCAACTTATTGTTGATTTTTATAAAGTAATAAATGTTACGTGACTATTCACAAACTGTTTTATTAATGGTATTGTCACGGTACACGGGATCCAGGAACGAGGAGACGAGGATTCTGACAAACGAAGTATTTAATGAGAGACAAACGGAGGAGAGACAGGAACACAGGTAAGGACATCTACGGCTTGGACACATGACATTAACAATAATCCACAAGTAACATGGGGCAGAACAGACTAGATATAGGGAGGCATAACTGGAGACACCTGGGACATAATCAAGACAAGGCTGACACTGACTGAACTAATAATGACTGGGAAACAGGAAGGACCATATAAGGGTGAGGAGACAAAGGCAGAGGAAGACAAACTGTGACATTACCCCCCCTTCCAATAGGCGCGTCCCGCGCCGTACGACATCGAAAGGGGAGGGGGGGTGGGCACTCTGGAGGCCTCAAGGACCTGGAGACCGGACAGGTGACCTCCAGGGTGGTGCCCGTTCCGGGACCCACGGCGGATCCGGGGACTCAGGCGGATCAGGCGGCCATGGCGGATCCGGGGATTCCGGCGGCCACGGCGGATCAGGCGGCCATGGCGGATCCGGGGATTCTGGCGGCCATGGCGGATCAGGCGGCCACGGAGGGTCCGGGAACTGAGGAGGCCATGGCGGAGCGGGGTGCTCGGGCGGCCATGGAGGAGCGGGGTGCTCGGGTGGCCATGGAGGGTAGCCCCCCCCCAAAATTTTCTTGGGGAAGCTCCCCATCCCAGGGGGGCGCTCAGGAGCCGTGGAAGGCGAGCTGGACAGGGCCAGCGGAGGGAAAAGTGAGCTGGACGGGACCAGCGGAGGCCCAGGTGAGCTGGACGGGACCAGCGTGGGCCAAGGTGAGCTGGACGGGACCAGCGGAGGCAATGGTGAGCTGGACGGGACCAGCGGAGGCCCAGGTGAGCTGGACGGGACCAGCGTGGGCCAAGGTGAGCTGGACGGGACCAGCGGAGGCAATGGTGAGCTGGACGGGACCAGCGGAGGCCCAGGTGAGCTGGACGGGACCAGCGTGGGCCAGCGTGGGCGCTCGGGTGCCGCTGACTCTCGGGGGCGCTCGGAAGAGCTGGACGGAACCAGCGGGGAAATTGAAGCGCACTTACGAGGAGCCGGCACTGGAGGGCGCTGTCGAGGTGCAGGCACTGGAGGGCACTGGCGTGGTGCAGGCACTGGAGGGCACTGGTGTGGTGCAGGCACTGGAGGGCACTGGCGTGGTGCAGGCACTGGAGGGCACTGGCGTGGTGCAGGCACTGGAGGGCACTGGCGTGGTGCAGGCACTGGAGGGCACTGGCGTGGTGCAGGCACTGGAGGGCACTGGCGAGGTGCAGGCACTGGAGGGCACTGGCGAGGTGCAGGCACTGGAGGGCACTGGCGAGGTGCAGGCACTGGAGGGCACTGGCGAGGTGCAGGCACTGGAGGGCGCAGCCTCGGAGCAGGCACTGGAGGGCGCAGTCTCGGAGCAGGCACCGGAGGGCGCTGTCGGGGAGCAGCCACTGGATCTCGGCGGCGCTCGGGAAGCGCGGGCTCTCGGCGGCGCTCGGGAAGCGCGGGCTCTCGGCGGCGCTCGGGAAGCGCGGGCTCTCGGCGGCGCTCGGGAAGCGCGGGCTCGCGGCGGCGCTCGGGAACCAGCCGAGACGAAGACGAGCTGGGCGGCACCAGCGAAGAAGAGCTTGGCAGAACCAGCGAAGACGAAGAAGAGCTCGGCGGGGCCAGCGGAGACACTCGTGGGCTGGTTTCGACTCGGGACCGGTAACTTCCCAGACACCGGTAGATCCCCTCTCTCCAACACAATCCTGTGGTGTCTGGGAGATCCATAGGGCGCTGGTAATTTGCCCCGAGCCGAAACAGATGGAGGATTGCCGCGTCGTGGAGCTCCGTCACCGCGGCGAGCTTGCAGAATTCTCCGGCGAACTCCATGAAGGAGAGATTCCGCCGGCTAAGGGCGAAGACGCAGGCGGCGAACTCCATCGCCGTGAAGGAAGATGAGTAGCTCTTGTATGGTGGATTATTCTGTCACGGTACACGGGGATCCAGGAACGAGGAGACGAGGATTCTGACAAACGAGGTATTTAATGAGAGACAAACGGAGGAGAGACAGGAACACAGGTAAGGACATCTACGGCTTGGACACATGACATTAACAATAATCCACAAGTAACATGGGGCAGAACAGACTAGATATAGGGAGACATAACTGGAGACACCTGGGACATAATCAAGACAAGGCTGACACTGACTGAACTAATAATGACTGGGAAAAGGAAGGACCATATAAGGGTGAGGAGACAAAGGCAGAGGAAGACAAACTGTGACAGGTATAAATGCTTGGAAATAATATTGAACTTTTTCAAGTCCATTCATTATTTGTAGCCACACCACCCAATAACCCCAATAAGCTTTGTGCTTGTTACTTTTATTATAATACAAAGTCTCAGCCTTGTGTCAATTTTATGATCAAATATAAACCATAAATGTGTTTTTACGCTCTTTAATTTGTAGTGAGAACTATATTCACCTCAGTTTAAGCAAGCTGAGTTTAGAAAAATGTCAATAAGCCTACGTTTTATTGCTGTTTTTCATGTTAATATTAAGAGTGACAGGTTGGATTCCACATGCTTTATTTTTTGGCAGCAATGAAATTACCTTCACGCAATAAAACATTATTTTATTATCGTAATTTGTACTTTATTCTTAAAGTGTTATGACGTTAATCTTATTTATTTATTTATCAAGGAGACACTAAAATGCTGCCGTAGGCTATTTGCACTGCATGTAAACATTATCTTGGCACAGTGCTCCCCCCCAAAAAAAGTAAGGAGATATGTGAATTATTTGTTAATAAACTAGTGTTTTGTGAGTCAGTGTCACAAAGATGAAGTTGACGATCTCGCCATCTCCTCACTGGACGCGCCTTTAGAGAGAAAACTTCACGGATTACACAATGAAACAGTTTTTGTTTTCGATTTTAATTATTTTGTTATAAAATATTTTAAAGCATTCTATAGATATATTTATCATGTCTGTGAGGGAAGTATTCGCTGAGTTTCAGTTCACCATTGTGAAGCAATCCTGCTCAAGACCCAGACTACAGAAAAAACATCATATTTGTTTTCCTTATTTAAAAAAATCACAATGTTTTGTTGATATTTTGAGTGCACACAAATAAAAGTAGACCCTTTGCAGTTCCAAATTATGTATTACTCTTACAAGCAAAAATGATGTTGTATTTTAAGTTTCCACTCTTATTTAGAAAAATAAACTATTGCGCCAGCGCCTCCATCTTGTGCCTCCTTCCTGCCCTGCTACATTGGTGGAGAATAAAGGCATCTTCCCCAAGGCATGAACACCCGGCTGAAGCAGTTGAGCCCCCAGGCATAGAGGACCTTGTTCGACATTTGGCAGAGGTTGCAGATCGAAGCAGCAAATGACGGAACAGCTCGTTGTCAGCCAGGCTAGACATGCAGAGGACCTGGTGCGCCTTCGAGCGGAGACAGCTGCACGAGTGCCCCTCCCAGAGCCAAGAACAACCGCACATCAGCTCCTGACCAAGCTCACCAGTCAAGATGATTTGGAGGCTTATCTGCATACGTTTGAGGTGGTGGCTCACGGTGAGGGGTGTGATCAAGCTGAATGGGCTCAGCTGCTTGCCCCACTCTTGACAGGGGAGCCCATATGGGGTCTACAACTCACTGTCTGCTGTATCCGCAAACGATTATGCTATCTTCAAAACCGAAATCCTTGCCAGGGTGGGTCTCTCACTGATATGTGCTGCACAGAAAATATTCTTAGCAGCCCACCACCCGAATACCACCCAGAAAAGTTTGCAGTCGTCCGGTCTCCTTGGTTGCTGAGAGCGACAGAGAGGGTGAATCTCAGAATAAAAACTTAACTGTGTACTCAGATCTCTTTCAGCAGGTGAGGCAAGGAGGTTCCTTTAAGAAAGAACAGTTGGAGGATGATCGGTTGAAGCACTGCTGGGGGCAGGTCAGAGTGGTCTAAGGCAAAGAGCACCTGCCCGGGCCCCACCCCTCTCCTCATTTTGTAGTCCAAAATGGTCTCTTAGATTGTGTAATGAATAGGCGTGGAGAAGAAAGGCATCTACTGTTGATCCAACAAACCAAGACAGAGCTAGTTATGGAGTTGGCCCACTCACAACCAATGGCTGGGCACCTGGCGCAGCCAACACCCTCCAGCGGCTCTGGGACCACTTAAATTGGCCAGGTATGGATGCAGATGTCGGCGGTTCTGTCAGTGATGTCCAGTTTGTCAATGCACCGCTCCTCAGTGACCTCTACCAAGTCCCCTGATCCCAATAATTGAGGTGCCCTTTGAGCGGATAGGCATGGACCTTGTTGGGCCACTTTCCAAGTCTGGTCGGGGACATGAACACATCTTGGTAATTGTCGACTATGCCACTCGATACCCCGAGGTAGTACCCCTCCTGTAAAACCAGCAAACATCGTCCGGGAACTCGTCTTACTCTTCAGTTGAGTAGGCATTCCCAAAGAGATTCTGATGGACCAAGGCACCCCTTTTGTTTCCCGGCTGATGAACAATCTTAATCGACTTCTGAAGATCCAGCAGCAACCATCACAATAGATGGTCTACAACAGACCATCACATCCTTGGGAGTTCCAACCAGAAGACCAGGTTCTAGTTCTACTTCCTAATGTTTCCTGTAAATTCCTTGCTTCGTGGCAAGGCCCATACACTGTGACAGAACAGGTAGGACCTGTGAGGTACTTGTTAAGGCAGCCTGGGCGCCGACGTGCCGAACAGATCTACCACGTCAATCTTCTAAAGCAATGGTTGGAACCGAACCTTCCCAACCAACTGCCTTCCTTGCCAACGATGACATCCCTGTGGTAGATTTAGGAGAAAATTTTTCGGCGGCCCAGCGGACAGAGTTGAATACTCTGGTCCTTCAGTTTAGCGATGTGTTCTCCGAAACTCCCAAGCAGACCAATGTCATCTCTCATGACATATGAACCCCTCCTGGTTTTGTCTTTCAACAGTGGCCCTACTGGGTCCCAGAAGCTTGCCGGCAAGCCATAGAGGAAGAGGTACAAAGGATGCTTAAGCTAGAAGTTCTTGAAGCTACAAAGAGCCCGTGGTCCAGCCCTATTGTGATGGTACCAAAGAAGGATGGCACCTTCCAGTTTTGTAACGACTTCTGGAGGCTCAACAGCATGTCCACATTTGACAGTTACCCCATGCCCTGAGAAAATGAGCTGATTGAACAGCTTGGGTGAGCCAACTTCATCTCTACTTATCTCTACACTGGACCTTACAAAGGGCTATTGGCAGGTTCCTCTTACGACCAAAGCTCGGGAGAAGACTGCCTTTAGTACTTACCACGTTACTAAGGGCTGGACTCACGCCAACCCCCACAAATTCCACATAGGCCTAACAGAGGCACGGTACATGGTTTCTGCATCGGGAGAGGTTTGGTGCTGCCCCAAGAAGAAAAAGTAAGTGCGGTCAAGAGTTCCCTCAACCCTGCACCAAAACACAGGTGTGTGCCTTCCTGGGGTTGGCAGGATATTACTGATGCCTCATCCCTGATTTTTCCTATGTGGCTTGCCCTCTTACAGACCTGATAAAAAAAGCTCCCTGAGAAAGTTTCCTGGACCGAGGAAACCGAGAGAGCCTTCCAAAGTTTAAAAACAGCACTGACCACCCAGCCTGTGCTCCATGCACCAGATTTTTCTTTGCCCTTCATCCTCCAGATAGACGCATCTGACACAGGCTGTCTTGTCCCAGTATTCAGAGGGTAAGGAGCACCCAGTCATATTCATCAGCCACAAGCTAACTCCGGCAGAAGCTAAGTATGCTGCAGTGCAGAAGGAGGCCTTGGCTATAAAATGGGCAATCCAGGAACTGCATTACTACCACCTGGGGAGAAAATTCACACTGTGTACAGACCATGCCCCCATCCAGTGGATGGCCCATGCCAAGGACCGGGCCAGGGTAGCTAATGCAAATGCAGATGGCCTTTCAAGACTGTTTGCTGGCTGGTCAGGTCTGGTAAGAGATACCCCCCTCCCACACCAAAGAGTAGCGAGATGCCCATCATTCAATTAGCATCACTCCTGGCAACGGCAATTACGTCTGCCTCTAGCACTGATTGGAAACAAGCTGTCCTCAATCAACTCATCAAGAGGAGTGAGATGTAAAGCCCACAACACGCCACAGTTGGGAGAAGAGGATCCAATGTGCACTGACCTGTCTAATGTGTGTTCATTTCTCTCCATGAAGCGACTAAGGTCCAGGCCAAGCGACAGCACTCTCACCATCACAGCACAAAGAAGCAAACTCTTCCACTCTCCCAAAACCACAAGGAGCCTCCACGAAGGCCCGGGGCCTCATTTATCAAATGTTGCACAAAAACCATCCTGAATGTGATATTACGATCATTTAAAAGATTTGCGCACGTGCGATTCATAGAATGAACGTATGAACAGAAAATGTACGTACATGTTTTTTTCAGATGTGAATAATCTTGAACTTGCGCACAATTGAATGGTTTTAGCTCTCTGCCTTGTAAACAACTCCTAATTAATATAATTAACATATAAAATATCCCCAATCATCATAATTTAGAACAGCGACCTGCAAGAACAGCTTACACTTTAAACCTGCAGTACTCCGACAATAAAAACTGCGTACGTCTGCTCAGACCCTGACGTGACGCCAAGCAGTTTTCCACGTCAAAGACTGTTTTTATAAATATGAGCGTTGGTGTGGATTTAAGTGTACGCACACTCTACGATCAAATCTGAGCGTACGCACACTTTATAAATGAGGCTCCAGGAGAAGAACCCTGTCTCCAAGACGCTTCAAGAAAACTCCTGCAAAGCTCCTGAGAAACTCTGCTCAAGTGCACAGAGGGCAAAAGCTGCTTTAAACACACAGAATTCTCACAACAAATGTTGATTTAATTTAGTTCATAGAAGTTAATTGGTAAAGAAAATCTATTTATGACATTATTTTTGACAGTATACTCATTTTACAGCATTTTTTACACAAGTGTCTAAATCTTTTAACAGAATTGACAATGACAATTTATTTATATAACACAATTAATTAAACTTCAGTCGACCAATAGGCTTTCCAGTAAGTCAGTAAAAACAGAAAAAACACACAACAAACAAACAAACAGTAAAGTTATAACATCATGCACCTATGCCATCAACCATACACTTTAGAAAATAAAAATGTCTTTAGGCTGGACTTAAAAATATTAACAGAAGAAGCTTGTCTAATGGAGAGTGGTAAGGCTTTCCAACGCCTAGGGGCAGCAATGCAGAAAGCACGATCTCCCCTGCACTTAAGCCTCGACTAAGAGGTAGACAATAGATCCTGGTTGGAAGACCGAAGGGATCTAATCGGTTGATAGGTAGGGGCCAAACCATTTCTAGATTTATAAACAAGGAGCAAAATTTTAAAATCCACTCTAAAACAAACAGGCAACCAATGTAATGAGCGTAGAATAGGAGTAATATGCTCCCCTTTTTTAACTCCATTCAAAAGTCGAGCCGCAGCGTTTTGCACAAGCTGCAAGCGGGATATAGCTGTCTGCCTAATCCCAAAATAAAGTGAGTTGCAGTAGTCCAGCCTAGATAAAATAAAAGTGTGAATTACTTTTTAAAAATCTTTAAATTAAAGAAAAGGCTTTGCTTTAGAAAGCAAACACAGCTGAAAAAGCAAGCTTTGACTACTGAATTAATTTGACGGTTAAACTTTAAGCCATCATCAAAAATGAAACCTAGGTTTTTTACCCATGATTTCAGACACCGAGACATCTCACCCAAATCCAAATTCAGACGGATGAAAAACAATAATTTCAATTTTCTTTTCATTAAAAATGTAAATATTTAATGAAAGCCAAGCCTTCACATCCGCCACATAAGCGACTCAAATCCCACATAATTTAGTTGAACAGGCAGATAAACCTGAGTGTCATCCGCATAACAGTGAAATGATAGCCCATGTTTTAAAAAAATCGAGCCAAGAGGGAGCATATAGAGAGAAAAGAGCAGAGGAGCCAAAATAGAACCCTGGGGAACCCCACTGGGCAAAAAAGCATTTCTCGAGTAATGTTCACCCATCTTGACTGAAAAACTCCTATTTGCAAAATACGATTTAAACCAATCTAAAGCTATACCTCTTAAACCAATGCATTGTTCTAATCGATCAATGAAAATAGCATAGTCGACTGTATCGAAGGCGGCTGTCAAATATAAGAGCACAAGGACTGCAAAATCCCCCGAATCACATGATATTAAAATATCATTAAGAACCTTCAAAAGCGCAGTCTCGGTGGAATGGCATTTACGAAAACCTAACAGAAATGTTTCAAACATTGAGTTTACAACTAAAAAACTTTGTAGTTTGATAACACATTTTTTCCATAATCTTGAAAATAAAAGGACTACAAATTAGAAATGGGCCTAAAATTAGTTAAAACTGATGAGTAAAAATTTTGTTTTTTGAGCAATGGGTAAACTACTGCATGCTTTAAACAATCAGGCATAATGCCAGATTCATAAACTGCGATTTATTATGATCAAGAGATACGGGGTGACGTCATAAAAAAAAATTATAATAAAAAAGGAGGAATAATATCCAAAGAAGAGCCCGAAGGTTTAAGCTGCTCAACTATTTCCAGCAAATCTGAAAGTGAGACTAGTTTAAACTGACTAAGAAAGGTAGTAGAGATAGAGGGGTTTGAAGGATAAAAAAACAAAAGGGGGTTATCCCCAACCGGAGATCCGTAATTTTCCTATCAAAAAATTATAAAAATTCTTCACATGATGGAGAAGAAACCCCAGGAACAAGACAGGCCAACAGGTTGAGAGTAGTATTAATAATATTGAAAAGAGTCTTTGGACTAGAGCAGTTCTTATTAATAATGTCTGACAAATGTCAGAATTTTGCTTTTTTCACTGCTTTCTGATATTTAAATAGTGTCCTTTAAAATCTCAAAAGAAACATGAAGCTTGTCCTTTTTCCACTTTCGTTACGCTCTTCTACAACATCGTCTAAGAGAACGAATGAAATCATCAATCGAGGGTTCAGAACGAATTTTAGATTGAAGAGATCTAAAAGGAGCCACCGCATTTAAAACGTTAGAACAGGTGGAATTAAACCTGGAGAGGAGATCCTCGACACTAGCATCACAGGAAAAATCAACAATAGATGGCATCACTTCATAAAAAATTTATGAAAAGGATTCTGTGGTAGTGTGAGTAATACGCTGAGAAAGCAGCCACAAAAAGAGACTATAGGTGCAGCAGCAGAACATGAGACCGTAAATATAACAGTCTTATGGTCGTAGAACCCATTTTCACAGACTTCTATATCAGTGACACTAAGTCCATGCAGAAGCACTAAGTCAAGTATATGGCCACCCTTGTGAGTGGGAGCATTAACCCCGATAGAAAAATCAAAAGCGTTAAATAAATGTGTAAACTCCTTAGCTAAGTTATTATTCATGCACAAACATGAACATTAAAATCGCTGAGTACAAGAAGCTTGTCATATTTCGGAGTCACGTGACCCAGGAACTCGGCAAACTCTGTTAAAAAGTTCGTATTAACTTTTGGCGGTCGATAAATTACTGCTATCAAAAGCGGATCGCCAAGTTCCAAAACAAACAATTGGAGTTCAAAGTTGCTGTAGTTGTTACTCACCACTAAAGGACAGATAAAATTATCTTTATAAAAAGAGACAAGTCCACCACCCCGACAAGTTGTGCGTGGGGAATTAAAAACCAAACATTTAGATGGCAAAAGTTCAGAGATCGGGCTCAAATCACCAGGACAGAGACCGGTTTCAGTGAAAAATAAAAAATTAAAGTTCCGTGAGGAGAACAAGTCACTTAAAATGAAAGTTTTGTTAGTTACCGATCTGGTGTTAATCAAAGTCATCCTTAAATGCAGAGGATTTGAGGTAGATTCCTTGTGTTGCTTTGCCCGGGGTAAAGAACAAAGATTTTTCAAACACACTCCTCCATGATGAAACTAGAGGAGAAAAGGCAGGAGAATATACACGGAGACCGGGACCACCGCAGTCGGAACCAAGGGGATTATCCACTCCCGAATCGGATCCAGGGAGCGCCGGTGAACAACACGACCTTCAAAAACTCCACCCAAGCAGAAACGCTATCTATGTGTCAGCACGCCAGCCTTAGCTTGACAGCAGTGCCACCGTTTTCCCCGGCGTCGCCTCCGCCTCCAGGCCGGCAAGGAGCAAGGCCAGCGGCGTAGATACCCAGGTATAGATGATAGTATGGGAGGAGGAGTATAATGAGAGCCATTCCGTATTAGCAGCGCATTTGTAGAAGCTTGTAGATTTAAAAGAGATGCCCGATCATATGTCAGTACCAGTGAGGCACAACACAGCGGCTGGCAGATAAAACAAGTTAAAATAAACAAACAGCAGATGGAGCGACAGACAGCAAGCCACACACATCGGCGCCATCAGTAAAGTCGCAATAAGACAGTATTGTATTGTAGCTTTGCTATATTTTTATTATAATGTTACACAAAATGAATGTTTGGAAAATGTGATATTTCCTACTGACACACACCTACAGAAATATAGAAATAACTGACTTAAAACCATGTTTATCTGCTGAAAATACTAGTTATAATAATTTTGGCCACCACTGTGTATTATATATATATTTATATTTAATTATATATGTATGTATATATATATATATATATATAAATAAAACAACAAAACAAACACACGCCGTGTGAGGTGCTACATCAACACTGTACTTCAACTAAAAGAGTGATAGCAACTACCTTAAATGACTAAAACCATATTTCGGAAAATTATATGGTTTATGACCTATACTGCAGCAAGCCACCAGGGGGTGATCAAATAGCCCGTAGCTTCACTTTTTAGGACATGTGAGGCACACCCGGTTTGAGCCCGGCGTGACGTTTCAGTGAGGTAACGAAGCTTCATTTCAGAGGTCACGTGACAGCCTCGTTTCAAGCAATGCTCAGGAACACTGTTTCGAAGCACTAGTGTGTCGACACTTCAAGGTTCAAGGTTTCTTTATTTGTCACATAATAGTTATACAGGGTATAATTAGAAGTGAAATGAAATCGAATCAGGTCCGCTCAGTGGACAGTGCAAATAATAAGAATACAAATTATATAAAGTAACATAACACAAGGGCATACATATGGTAAGAAAAAGAGAAATAAGAGTAAAATGTGCAATGAAATAAAAAAAAGTGCAAAACAATAAGATGTGCAAAAAACAATAAGATGTGCAAAAAACAACAAGATGTGCAAAAAACAATAAGATGTACAAAAAAAGAAAAACAGTGTACTGGGACTTAATAAATAGTAGTGTGAATAAGAGGGATGTGCAGACGGGTTGTTCAGGGTATTGTACATAGAGCAGCAATGATGAGAATATTTACAGTTAACGATTTTAGCAGCTCTGCTTCTGCAGCGTTTGAGGTAGATGGCCTGCAGAGAGGGGAGAGCAGACCCTGAGATGTGTTCAGCTAAGCGCACGACTCTCTGTAGAGCTTTGCAGTCCTGGTTTGTGGCATTATTATACCACACTGAGATGCACTGGGTCAGTACACTTTCTATGGCCCTGAGTAGAAAGTTTTCAGGATAGCTGGTGAGACCCTGAATTTCCTCAGCTGTCGCAGATGGTACAGTCTTTGCCTGGCTTTCTTAACCTGTGTTTGAATATGTGTAGTCCAAGTCAGGTCCTCGGAGATGTTTACACCGAGGTACTTGAAGCTACTCACCCTCTCCACAGGGGTCCCACTGATCATAAGAGGAGTGTAGGGCCGCTGCTGTCTCTTCCTGAAGTCCACGATCAGCTCCTTAGTTTTGCTCACGTTCAGAGAGAGACAGTTGTCCTGGCACCATGATGTAAGTCTCTCCACCTCATCCAAGTATGCGGCCTCGTCATCGTTGTTAATGAGGCCCAGAACCACAGTATCATCCGCAAATTTGACAATAGAGGTGGAGCTGTGAGAGGACACACAGTCGTGGGTGTATAGAGAGTATAGCAGGGGGCTCAGGACACAGCCCTGTGGGGCTCCTATGTTCAGGGTGATGGAGTTGGAGGTGAACTGGCCGACTTTCACCACTTGTGGTCTGGCGGTGAGGAAATCTTGAATCCAGTCACAAAGTGAAGTGTTTAGGCCAAGGTCTGAGAGTTTAACAGCCAGCTTGGTGGGGACTATAGTGTTGAAAGCTGAGCTGTAGTCTATGAATAGCAGCCTGACATAGTTGCCATTTTTGCTGTCGATGTGAGTGAGGGAGGAGTGCAGTACCTGAGAGATGGCATCATCAGTAGACCTATTTGGCCGATAGGCAAACTGAAGAGGGTCCAAAGTAGCAGGGATGGAGGAGCAAATGTGTTTCTTTAAAAGTCTCTCAAAAACCTTCATGACCGTCGATGTGAGGGCAACTGGACGATAGTCATTCAGGCAAGAGGGTTTACTGTTCTTAGGCACAGGGATTATGACAGATTTTTTAAAGGAGGTGGGAACAACAGATGTAGCAAGGGACTCATTAAATATGGAAGTAAACAAACCAGCAAGCTGATCAGCACAGGACCTCAGAACGCGGCCAGTAATCCCATCAGGTCCTGCTGCTTTTCTGACGTTCACTCTCCTTAGTTCCCTCCGAACGTCGTCCTCTGAAAAGGTGATTACATGATCATTGCTGCTCTGTCTGCTGCTTCCTGACGTGCTGATCGGCAGATTTGCGCCGCCATTGCAGTCAAAGCGACCGTAGAAGGTGTTTAGCTCTTCGGCCAGCAGCGGATCTGCTCTCACCTCTGCGGAGGATTTATTTCCAGAGGAACAGATGGTCTTCAGTCCCTGCCACATGCGTCGAGAGTCATTGAGCTGGAAATGTGACTCAATTTTCTCACTGTACCGGCGCTTAGCGGCTCGTATTGCACGCCGGAGAGCATAACACGAGGCCTTGTACTCGCTCATGTTTCCTGACAACAGACCGGCATTGTATGCGGCAGTGCGATGGTTAACCGCATCACGGATTGATCTGTCCACCCACGGTTTCTGATTAGTAAATGTCCTTATTGTTACCGTTTCAGTGGCTTGCTCGGTTAACGTGTTTACGAAGCTTACTGCTACATCCGTGAATTCGCTGACGTCAGATGAACTCGCCCGGAACATGTCCCAGTCGACGTCATCAAGAGACGCCTGTAGCATAGCTTCAGAGTGGGAGGACCAACGCGTCACTTCCCTCTCCACCGGCGGTTCGCGAGCGATCCTTTGTTTGTATTCCGGCGTGAGAAAGATGGCGACATGATCTGATTTGCCAAAAGCCGGCAGTGAGTGGGCTTTGTAGGCGTTATTGAGCGGAGTGTAGCAGTGATCCAGTGTATTCAGTCCTCTGGTTGGACAGGATATATGTTGATGAAAGTTCGGCAGGACTTTCTTGAGGTTGGCCTTGTTAAAGTCCCCAGCAATGATACAAGCAGCGTCGGGATGTTTGTTGATATATCCGCTGATTTCATCGTGGAGATTGGACAAAGCCACGCTAGTGTCTGCTTGTGGAGGAATATAAACGGCAGACACGAGGATCGATGTAAATTCCCGGGGCAGATAGAAGGGGCGGCAGATAATGGAGAGATGCTCCAGATGAGGCGAACAGGAACGTGACAGAATGGAGATATTCCTGGGGTCACACCATTTCTTGTTAATAAAGAAACACACTCCACCACCTTTGTTTTTTCCGGCCTCGGTGATCTGTCCATCCGTAAAACAGAGAAGTTATCAGACGGCGTTACAGCGGTGTCCGGGACCGTTGGCGTGAGCCACGTTTTGGTCAAACAAAAGATGTTGCAGTCTCTAATGTCTCGTTGGAAACTAATCCTGGCTCTAAGATCGTCCATCTTATTCTCCAAGGATTGGACATTAGCGAGCAGAATACTTGGTAGAGGAGGACTGTGAGCCCTTTTCCTCAGTCTGTTGCGTATTCCAGCGCGTCTCCCGCGGTGTTTCCTTCGCCTCCTGCGGTTGTTCAGGTGGTCGTTGTTCAACACGTTGCTCCGGAGTATCTCCCATGGCCACGCTGGATCCGCGGATAAAGTGTTCTGAATCAGGTTAGTGTAGCGTTGTCCAATGTCCAAAAGTGTTCTTCTGTCGTACATAATCATTGCAGACGATACACGTATCAAAAGAGAAGTAAAAAAAAATAAAAACTAGGTAAAGAAACACACATAAAAGCACAATTCTGAGCGGAGCTAATTCACAGGCGACTGAACTCAGCAGCGCCACCGGAAGAGGTAACGAAGCTTCATTTCAGAGGTCACATGACAGCCTCGTTTCAAGCAATGCTCAGGAACACTGTTTCGAAGCACTAGTGTGTCGACACTTGGTGTCAATCCACCAATCCCTAGCTGGCGCAGCTGTTTCAGAGCCACTGCAGGAGCACTTATGACAACACAGCTGTTTCAAGATTGGCCAAATTCACTTATAAAGAGGAGTTGTACAGCCTGATGGCCAGAGGGATGAAGACTCGAACACTTGGCAGTGATCATTCTCTGACTGAATGTGCTCCTCTGGTCAACCAGCACATTATGTAGTGGGTGAGAGGAATTGTTCAGGATTGAGTAACATTTTGACAGCATCCGTCTCTCAGACACAACGTGAACAGGGTCCAGCTCTGTGTATGCAGATTATACATACACAAATGAAGGGGTGAGTCTATACAACATTCTCAATGTGGCAAACACACACCACACACACACACTCACTCACGCTCACGCGCACACACACACACACACACACATTGTGATGTGTCACATGATTTAGTTTTTCTGACGTACAAAAAATATTAAATATAACATAAAAATACCATTTGCGAAAAATAAGTTTATTCAAGTGTGTTATTAGTATACTTCTTTTAAACTAAAAATAGGAAAGTATACTTTTAGTCTACTTTTTATGTACTTATCAGAAATATACTTAAAGTATACTTGACTTGACTTATACTTAGAAAAAGTATAATTATATGCACTCCTATAATCTGTGTTTGGGGGTGGGCACACGATCATCTGACATAAAACAGCATCAAAACTGTAATGCTACATATTAGAGGTAAATAAAAACAAACAAACAAAAACAGCATAAATTGATAGTTTTTATTTTATCGAAGGCAGCAATATGACATTTATAAAATAAATCAAAAATTGCAACATATATTACATACAAACATTTATTATATTTTATTAAACCATATTAATAGTAGGCCTATAAATTAAGAAGGTAATATAAATGAGTTGTTTATTAGTATATAATATAGATGTATGCTGAATAATATTAAATCACATGTTTAATACTTATACTTCCATTGAAGATGAGGCATCATCTTAATTTATTATTTATTTAATCTTAATTGAGAATCATAAAATATAAGGTTAGGGTCACGACATAGTACCAAATATAATATGTTTTGCTGTAAAAGGAACAGGTAAATATCAATAAAACTGTATAGTTTCTGTTATTATCAGATTTTCTTTATTATGTGTAATTGTGATGTTCTATTAAAAAATCTGAAATTATTACAGAGTGTGCTGTCTAATATTTTAATTGTATATTTGTAACAATAATGTTCATCGTGCAGCTCAAAGCATTATGGGTAGAATCTCTCGTCAATCTGTTCTGATTCATTAACACAGTTTCACTGATGATTTATAATTAACCCAAAACCCAGGATAGAGCGGCTGAGTGAATGTGGTCTGGACTGTGTGGATGAGGTTCATTGTGTCAGAGACGCTGTAGAATGACAGAGTTCCTGCTCCGTGATCCACAAACACTCCTATTCTGCTGCTGATGGACTTCACAGGGAGACGAGTCTCTATGTTATTGTGCCAGAATGAGTATCTGGAGCGAGAGCAGAACAAACTCCAGGACTGATCATTAGATCCAAACAAACACTCAACACCTCTCTTTCTACTGATGCTCTTATATAACACTGATATATACACATATTTATCTCCACTCCACTCAATCTCCCAATCTCCAACTAACAGCGTCCACACACACTCTCTCTACACAACACCTGATAATACTCATAAAATCTGTCTGGATGATCAGGATACGACTGGACTGTGCCGGTGTTAGTAATCACTCTGTTTCTCTCAGACAGACGGAGGTATTTATTCACTGTGTTCAGATCCAGAGTGAGTTGATGGGAATCTGAAGGACATAAAACACATCAGAAACAGGAATTATGAATCTGATCTTTTCATGTAGCTGAACTCTTCATGTTCAGTGTATCATCAGTGTCTCAGTACAGATGAACAGATATCTGTGCTAATCATCGTTTATTAGGCCTGCCCCATAATAGAGGTTTAGTTGATCATAATTTTATTAGTGGCAGGAAAATAAATCCACAGAAAGTGACGTCAGTAGTCCGTGATGGACAGGTCATTAACAGCTGGTCTGTGTGGTAATTACAGCACATCGGTCAGGACTAGGGGTGTGCGATATATATATCGTCTGTGATAATATCCTAATTGTTGTTTTAACAATGTGTGTTTCACATTATTGAGTACATCACAAAAACAAAACCAAACACACTACAGAGTGCACGTGTTCATCACGTGAAGTGTGTTCTTTCACTGCATGATTCATTATTAAAAACATTTAAAATTATCAAAAAATTCAAGATACAAAATTCAAGATTCATATAGTTAATATCTCACAAAGAGTGTCGTTTTTGTTCTCCAAAAATTAGCATGATTACAAAGGGGATATAGATTTTTTACAACAGTTCAATAAACAAGAAGTTAATATTAAAATACTTATGTTTTAGACACAGTATTGCCAATTTTGCCAACAAAAATAATTCTAAACACAGTCAAGTAATGAGCCAAAAGTGAGAACAGGTGTGACAGAGAAGCAGCGCAAGCGCTAATTGCAACGATGAACAGGTGGGGAAGAATAGACAGGCAGAGCCCGGGCGAGAGAGAGAAAAAGAGAGAGAGGGAAAGAGAGAACAAACCCAGCTCATGACAGTACCACTCCCTCAACGAGCGCCCCCAGGCGCTCCCGAAGAAGGAGACTGACGAGAACGGTAGAAATCGTCGATGAGCAAGCGATCCAGGACGTCCCGGGCTGGGATTCATCGCCTCTCCTCAGGACCGTACCCCTCCCAATCCACCAAAAACTGGTGGCCCCGCCCCCGAGGACGAACGTCAAGCAGCCTCCGTACCCTGTAAATGGAAGACCCCTCGTCAAGGGCAGGAGGTGGACGGGTGGGACGGGTGGGAATACGAATAACAGGTTTGATACAGGATACGTGAAATACGGGATGAACCCGACGCAACTGGTGCGACAATCTGAGCTTAACAATCTGTGCGACAAAGAGCTGAGCTCTTCTCGTTTGGCTCTCAACGGAGGTAGTCGCATTTTTTCACTCCCTGCCCTCCCCCTTTTTCTCCCTGCCTGCTTCTTTTGTCTCGTCTCATCTATTGAAGAGACTCTCTCCGCACGGCTCTCCAAACTAGAAAATTATGGATTTTATCAACTGGTCTCTCAGCGCGAGATATACGGCTAATTCGGCTATACGAGGGATGCATGGGAGAGGTGGCAAATCGTATGTCTGGCGGCTCTTTCCGTGGAGGACGCTGAAGATATCTACCTTTTCGGCACCATGATAACAGGTATTTTGCTGATTGGATTAGGCTTTGCCCTGGGTTATCGAAAAATTCGGAAGACGGGAACAGCTGTCCAAAGTCTCACAATGCTGCCTGTTTTGATTGAAGCTGTGGGAAGAGCGGTCAGCAATGAGACTGAGACTATAAACCGGAATATGGATACATGGAATCCATCATTTCACCAGTGGACAGAGAGAATAAGGGAAGAGATTTGCTGTGCCCGCCCCACGGCTTTGCAGGGAGTACTTGTCTGGAAGGTTGTGTGGCTACTGGAAGAGCGCTGATGATTGACACGAGACCGTCAGAGACAGTTAAGCAGAAAGACCTGGGTGGATAGGCTCGATTACAACTGGCGAGAGTCTTTGGCTTTCTGCGTTTTGTGGGCGGCAATGTGTCGGTTTAAAACTCTCCCTCTGCAGATACTGTAGCTTCCAGTCTTTTAAGATTGTAAGCGATGCAGGTTTCTGTTTGTGCTCTATACTTCGGAGGGGATTGATAGAGTCGTGAAATGACCCCTGGATTTTAGGGTTAAACTATCGACCTGGCGCCTCTCCTACTTCCACCCCTCTTTTACACCCCTTGTGCCTTCCCTTGCTTACCAACATTGATGTCTGGGCGACTGGAAAACAGGCAGCTGAGACTTCGTATTGTTACTCAGTTCGCATCAGGCTCTCCAAACGGTAGGTATGCTCTTGGACGTACCAATACCACCCTCAGACCTCTTAAAACCCTTCCGCTCATGCCTATTTCATTGGAACCTTTCCTCTTCTCAAAGACCCTTAGCCTCGAAGGCTATCTCACGCAAAACCCGGCTAAAATCTGGATTTTTAACTGGCTTCTACCCGAGCGTGGATTATACGACTCTAATTGCGCTTCATAACAGAAACGCTGGAGGACCCCAGGCATGGGAAGTGGTTCTCCCAGATGGATCTTGCTGTAATGTACAGGCCTTCCAAATAAAGTAGTAGTGCTGTATGTTTCGTCTCGCTGAAGATCCAGTCTCGAACACAATTAATAAAGTAATGTACTTTCTCGGAACTCACAGTACAGTTATGATACGCTCCGGCACAGGTCAGGATTAATTGTACCGATTCCACTTCTTGGCCAGGGGTTATCGAAAAAATTCGGAAGACGTCGAGGTCTGCGAAAGTCCGTCAACGCAATGCCAACTGATTTTGAGAAGATTAGTAAAGCAAGGGAACTAGCTAATCATCGTCAGGTAGAAACTCGCACCGGACGAATCTACGAGATCTGAATCACAAGACGATCACTCATGCGATAGCAGATCATGCTTACAGGACCAGAAGGAAAGCACGCGATATGCGAGATGAGGTAGACCCCTGTTCGGCAACCACCTGTTTCTTACAACGAAGTTCAGCTCAGTCGTCATGAAGACTGGACAGAGAGCAAGTACCTAGCCGAGATAAGCTGGTATGCCCTGTGGCTGTTCGCCCCAAAAAGGCAACACAAGAATGCAGCTTCAATTTCATCTTTTATCTTTCTGCAGACTTTAGCGATACACACCGTACGCGCCTCGCACAAGGCTGGCGTCTGGAGAAACTAGCACCGAGCAAAGAAGACGCGCTGAGAGAAAAGCAGATTGAGAAAAGAGCTAGCTTGCATCCATTTCTCTACCACGTTCACAATCCGCTGCCTACCCGTTTCTACTTATACGCCACCTCCTCTGTCCGGCTCAAGTCTCCCCATGCTATGGAGCATGGTCCAGACCGTGTTGACCGCTGACTTGGGCTTAACTGGATATTCCCAATCTAGCAAGGTTTAAGTGTTATATGTGTTTTTTCCTTTGCCTCTGTATGTATGTTTTGTTTATATTTTTCTCTGTTCCTCATGGAGATAGTCTGTGGTTCTCTTAAATTCTTTTTCTCTCTCTCTCGTGTATCTCAATGACATATTTTTTTTTCTTAATACCCTGTCTTCCTGTTCTGTCTACCCCGTTGTCATATGTATGTTGTGTATGTATGGACAGGTTGATGGCTAATTTCGCTGGTACTTGTTACTAGTGACAATAAAGGGCTACTACTACTACTACTACTACTACTACTAACAGCTACCGGGCTGAGAACCTTGACAATAGAGAAAGGCCCGATGAAACGGGGCATCAGTTTGCGGGAACTAACCTGAAGTGTTAAATTCTGAGTGGAAAGCCACACCTTCTGACCACAAACGTATCTGGGAGCCTTAACCCGGTGTCGATTAGCGGCCCGTCGAGTACGCGCTCTGGAACGACACAGAGCTGACCTCACCCTCCTCCAGGTGCGCCTACACCTCTGAATGAACGCCTGCACTGAAGGCACGGAGGACTCGGTCTCCTGGGAAGTGAATAGCGGAGGCTGGTAACCGAGGCAAGCATAGAATCGGGATAAACCTGTGGCGGTCGACGGTAGTGAATTGTGGGCGTATTCAGCCCAGGAAAGGAAAGTGGTCGCACCAGGAAGAAGGACTCTGAGACGTCAGACAACGCAACATGCGACCAAGAATCTGGTTGGTAGGCTCAGCTTGCCCGTTGGTCTGGGGATGGAACCCTGACGACAGACTGGAAGATGCCCCAATCAGTCGACAGAATTCCCCCCAGAACTGGGAGGTAAACTGTGGCCCCCTATCTGAAACGACGTCTGTCGGAAGCCCATGGATCTTAAAAACGTGATCGACCATCAGCTGCGCGGTCTCTTTAGCGGACGGTAATTTGGGAAGTGGAATAAAATGAGCCGCCTTAGAGAATCGATCTACCACTGTCAAAACTACCGTGTTCCCTGCTGACGGCGGAAGACCAGTGACAAAGTCCAGAGCGATGTGCGACCACGGGCGAGAAGGACACTTATGTCGTTCAGCCCCCGATAATCTATGCTGGGACGCAAAGAGCCGTCTTTCTTCTTCACGAAGAAGAACCCCGCCCCGGCGGGAGAGGAGGATGGGACAATGATCTCAGCGGCGAGAGACTCAGTGAGATACTTCTCCAAAGCCTCTCGTTCGGGCGCAGAAAGGGAATATAGCCTTCCGCGAGGTGGCATGGTGCCCGGAAGGAGATCAATACTGCAATCGTACGGTCGATGAGGAGGCAAAGATGAGGCCCGGGAACGGCTGAAAACCGCTCGCAGATCGAGGTGTTCCTCCGGGACTCCAGACAAATCACCAGGTTCATCCTGAAACACAGAGACAGAAGAGACAGCAGGAACAGCAGATACTAAACAATTAATATGACAAGCAAGTTTCCAAGAAAGAATTATGCCCTTGTCCCAGTTAATCAGCGGGTTATGTTGGGTAAGCCATGGATGGCCTAAAACAATAGGGGTAAAAGGGGACTGAAAAATATAAAAAGAAATTGTCTCTTGATGATTCCCTGAGACTGTGAAACTCACCGGGATGGTGACACGGTGAACAGTAGAGAGCACCCTGCCATCCAGGGCAAAGACAGTAGTAGTGTCTTCTAAATCCACTAGGGGATGTCATGTTCACGAGCCCATCTCTCGTCAATGAAATTCCCCTCCGCTCCAGAGTCGATGAGCGCCGAACAGGAAACGGAGAAACCGGACCATCGAAGAACAGCAGGAAAGGTGGTACAAGTCTTTGGCGGTAAGGAAAGAACAGCTGCGCTCGCCAGTACTCCCCTGTCTACTGACGAGCTCTGGCTTTTAACTGACATGAAGAGGCAAAGTGGCCAGCCGCACCACAATAAAGACAGAGACGATTAATGATACGTCGCTGTCGCTCAGTTGGAGAGAGGCGAATGCCACCCAACTGCATAGGTTCGGGTTCTGGTCTGGAAACAGATGAATCAAAAGCTGAAGGCGGGGCTTCTCGCTGTCTGGAGACGGATCCTCGGACGCGCCTCCGTTGCTCAAAGCACCTCTCCAGACGAATAGCTAGCTCAACTAACTGATCAAACTGAGCAGGCGGTTCACGAGCGTAAATCTCCTCCCTTAGATCGATGTTAAGTCCCTCCAGAAAGCGAGCGACTAAAGCGGGCTCATTCCACTCACAAGTGGTAGCCAGAGTCCGGAACTCGATGGCAAAATCTGCAACCGATCTCTCCCCCTGGTGCAGCACCGCAAGAAGGCACGAGGCTTCACGTCCGTACACAGATCGATCGAAGACCTTGATCATCTCCCCCTTGAACAACTCGTAGTGACCACAGCAGAAAGCCTGCGCCTCCCAGGCAGCTGTTGCCCAACCGCGAGCGTGCCCAGTCAGCAAAGAGACCACATAGGCGATCCGAGCACGATCCGCCGCATAAGTCTGAGGTTGAAGGGAAAAAACCACCTCGCATTGGGTTAAAAATGCTCTACATTCAGTGGGCTCACCCGCATAGCAAGGAGGATTATTTATTCTCGGTTCGGAGGAATGAAGACGATTCTGTGATGACGACTCATGACGAAGATGAAGAAGTTGGGCAGATAGGTCAGACACTTGAGCCGTCAAACTCTCCACAGCGTGTCTGGAGGCAGACAACTCCTCTTCATGCTTGGCGAGCATGGCCCCCTGCAACTCGACCGCCGAGCGGAAAGGACCTTCCTTTGCTGGATCCATCTTGGTCGGATTATTCTGTCAGATGAATCAGAGGATCCAGGTGCAAAGGTAAGTTCTTGTAATGGCTTTTATTGAAGAATAAACACAGGCAGTCTGTCGAGCAATGACACAGAACTGGAACAAACACAAAGTAGATAAACTCTTCAGTAAAGGAAGACTCCTGTCTTGAGGATAGATAGCAGAGCTGGAACTTCTCGTAGGGCAGAAACACAGTCCTTGTACGAGGTCACATGCAGCAGGATGACTGAGACACAAAGCACACAAGACGATCACAACTCCTCTAGACTTGATTAAGCAAGACAAGACAAGGTAAATGTTCATGTAGATGGCATAACACACAGGCATGACTCACGTACACACGAAATAATCCGACAAAGAACAAGGGGAAACAGACGCTAGTAGTAGAGAGAAAGTAATGAGACAAAAGTGAGAACAGGTGTGACAGAGAAGCAACGCAAGTGCTAATTGCAACGATGAACAGGTGGGGAAGAATAGACAGGCAGAGCCCGTGCGAGAAAGAGAAAAAGAGAGAGAGGGAAAGAGAGAACAAACCCAGCTCATGACATTAATTAATCTTTGACTGAGAAATTACTCCCAACATATAATTTAAAGTCATTGCTGTGTAAAGCTTCAAACAGATATTACAAACAGTAGCTTCAGCAATAAATATTTAGTTTGATCAAATTTATTTATTTACTTTTGGACCATGAGGGTGAATAAATGATGACACAATTGTCATTTTCGGGTGGGTGATCTATACCTTTAATCATTTATTTTATTATTATTACTTTGAAAATATGAAATAATTTTTTTAATGAAATTATACTCTAAATAATAAAATAAAACTGCCAGTAGGTGGTGGTAAATGTCTTAATGATTAAGTCATCGAGTCATTCATTCATTTGATTCATTCAGAAGTCAAGTAAATGGTTCTCTATATGAATGGTTCATTGAATCATTAGGCTTGTTGGATTTGAAGTGGATCATCATCAGATCGATCGGTGTTTGACATCAAAGTACCGCGAGAGCTATAGAGAGCAGATGCCTTTTTATTCTTTTGAATCGCTTTCGCGGTACTTTGATGTCAAACACTGATTGCTCTGATGATGATGATCCACTTCAAATCCAACGGTTCAAGCCCCAAATGTTTCACCCAATTCGTTCAAAACTTGGATTAAGAAATTAAATGTGTGTTGCTCGGAGACAAACATTTCTGCTTTGTCTTGATATTGTCGTTGGCAAATTGTTGTCAATATTGCACACCCCTAGTCAGGACAAGCAATCGTTTGTTTCGTTCATCGACCTCAAATATGTTTTATCATCTGAAACATGTAAGTAGTAGCATCATTACATGGCCACTCAATCAAATGTTAACCTATAACAACAAACCGTTGTGCTTTTGTAAAATAATGAAAGCAAACAGGGTGCACTTTCTGTCGTCTAGGTCTCTGTGAACCTATTTTTATATATTAACCGAAACACTTGCCTCACAGACATGAAAAATATATCTACAGAAAGCAAAATGTCTACTTTTAAATGAAGCAATTCAAATGGAAAACAAATATTTTCAGATTATGTAATCCGTATGAAAGACATCCACTGTGGAGATGATGAGTCAGTGTTGACTTCATCACTGCAGCCGGAAATACAGAAAACACTAGTTTATCAATCAATTATTATGATATTAAGGCAATCGTCTTGCTGTTATTTCCCTGAAACATTCATAATCATTACTTCTGTGGCAAGCTTTATATATGCGCTTGAGCGCTGATAGGTTATTGGCAATTAAAGGCTCATTATTATGAATTATATGGTTAATTAATATAATTAATGACTATTAGTTGATCAGAAAAATATTTAGTCGAGGGCAGCCCAATCATTTACATCAGTTATAAAACTCTGCTTTCTCCTTCTACAGAAGAACATGAACACACTTTCTGCATTTTTCTGCTTGTTTTCTTACTGACTTACATCGTAGGAAGTCGTTCCTGGTCCTGGGAACAATGTTGGTGAATGTGACTGTGGAAATCAACAGACATGAACAGTGTGATTCTCATGATCCGGCATCCATTACTAACACATTTCTAATATGATGTTCTCCGTGATACGAGACGAAGAAGGACTGGTTTCTGAGAGCAGATGAATCTCCAGGACTTTACCTCTGTCTAAGATCTTCTTGAGCTCCTCTTTGCAGAAATCCTCCAGTTTGTCTTTCAGCTGATGAACAGATTCTCTCAGACCATCAAAAGAGACGAGAGAACTGAAGAGATCATCATTTACGTCTGTAGATTCAGGAGGTGCTGAGAGAGACGGGAAACTCTACAGAAAACAGAAATCAAAACTCATCAGATCCACACTTCACCCGATAACCTGCACCAACATCAGATTTGTGCAGCTCTTGAACTGTTTATGGCACTAGTGGTGTTTGAGAGCTAAATATATCTTCCAGAAGAAAGAGCTGAGAGAAATGATTCCTACGAGATTTCCAGAGCTGAAAGACATTTGTAAGCGCCGTCTCTTTCAGAAGAAGATGATCAGGTGAGACTCTGACTGATGATTATATACACTCATGCAATGTTTCTCTGTGAGTCTCGTATCACAGCAGGATCTACTCAAGTCCACTATGATCCTGTTCTTCTACAAACCCGATTCCCAAAAAGTTGGGACACTGTTCAAATTGTGAATAAAAACAGAATGCACAAACCCAAATGCACAAATTTTAACACAAACCCAGTCTCATAAAACACTTACAAGATTGTTAACTGTAATCATCCATATTCTCATCACTCGTATTGCTGCTTGTATATATACCCTGAACAACCCGTCTGCACATCCCTCTTATTCATATTACTATTTATCAAGTCCGGTACACTGTTTTTTGCACATCTTATCGTTTTATCGTTTTGCACATCTTATTGTTTTGCACTTTTTATTCCATTGCACATTTGACTCTTATTTCTAATTTTTTTACCATTTATATGCTCTTGTGTTGTGTTACTTTATAGAATTTTATTTTTTATTTTAAATCTTTTGCACTGTCCACTGAGCGGACCTGATTTGATTTACATTTCACTTCTAATTATACCTTGTATAATTTATTATGTGACAAATAAAGAAACCTTGAACCTTGTGTGGCATCCCCTCTTCTTTTTATAACAGTCTGCAAACGTCTGGGGACTGAGGAGACAAGTTGCTCAAGTTTAGGAATAGGAATGTCCCATTCTTGTCTAATACAGGCTTCTAGTTGCTCAACTGTCTTAGGTCTTCTTTGTCGTATCTTCCTCTTTATGATGCGGAAAATGTTTTCTATGGGTGAAAGATCTGGACTGCAGGCTGGCCATTTCAGTACCCGGATCCTTCTTCTACGCAGCCATGATGTTGTAATTGATGCAGTATGTGGTCTGGCATTGTCATGTTGGAAAATGCAAGGTCTTCCCTGAAAGAGACGACGTCTGGATGGGAGCATATGTTGTTCTAGAACTTGGATATACCTTTCAGCATTGATGGTGCCTTTCCAGATGTGTAAGCTGCCCATGCCACATGCACTCATGCAACCCCATACCATCAGAGATGCAGGCTTCTGAACTGAGCGCTGATAACAACTTGGGTTGTCCTTGTCCTCTTTAGTCCGGATGACATGGCGTCACAGTTTTCCAAAAAGAACTTCAAATTTTGATTCGTCTGACCACAGAACAGTTTTCCACTTTGCCACAGTCCATTTTAAATGAGCCTTGGCCCAGAGAAAACGCCTGCGCTTCTGGATCATGTTTAGATATGGCTTCTTTTTTGACCTATAGAGTTTTAGCCGGCAACGGCGAATGGCACGGTGGATTGTGTTCACCGACAATGTTTTCTGGAAGTATTCCTGAGCCCATGTAGTGATTTCCATTACAGTAGCATTCCTGTATGTGATGCAGTGCCGTCTAAGGGCCCGAAGATCACGGGCATCCAGTATGGTTTTCCGGCCTTGACCCTTACGCACAGAGATTGTTCCAGATTCTCTGCATCTTTGGATGATATTATGCACTGTAGATGATGATAACTTCAAACTCTTTGCAATTTTTCTCTGAGAAACTCCTTTCTGATATTACTCCACTATTTTTCGCCGCAGCATTGGGGGAATTGGTGATCCTCTTCCCATCTTGACTTCTGCGAGACACTGCCATTCTGAGAGGCTCTTTTTATACCCAATGATGTTGCCAATTGACCTAATAAGTTGCAAATTGGTCCTCCAGCTGTTCCTTATATGTAAATTTAACTTTTCCGGCCTCTTATTGCTACCTGTCCCAACTTTTTTGGAATGTGTAGCTCTCATGAAATCCAAAATGAGCAAATATTTGGCATGACATTTTAAAATGTCTCACTTTCAACATTTAATATGTTATCTATATTCTATTGTGAATAAAATATAAGTTTATGAGATTTGTAAATCATTGCATTCCTTTTTTATTCACAATTTGTACAGTGTCCCAACTTTTTTGGAATCGGGTTTGTAGATCTGTGTTATCTGCAGGATCTGCTCAAGTCCTCTATGATCCTGTTTTTCTAGATCTGTGTTACCTGCAGGATCTGCTCAAGTCCACTATGACCCTGTTCTTCCAGATCTGTGTTACCTGCAGGATCTGCTCAAGCCCACTATGACCCTGTTCTTCTAGATCTATGTTACCTGCAGGATCTGCTCAAGTCCACTATGACCCTGTTCTTCTAGATCTATGTTACCTGCAGGATCTGCTTAAGTCCAATATGACCCTGCTTTTCTAGATATGTGTCACCTGCAGGATCTGCTTAAATCCACTATGACCATGTTCTTCTAAATTTGTGTCACCTGCAGGATCTGCTCAAGTCCACTATGATCCTGTTCTTCTAGATATGCGTTACCTGCAGGATCTGCTCAAGTCCACTATGATCCTGTTCTTACGGTGGCCGAGAGAGCTCAACGCGCTGCAACTTCAGAAAACACATGCAAATAGAAAAAGCACCAGCAAATCAAGAAAACATTTCCATCATTTTGACAGCAGATGGCACAAATGCTCACAACACAACCAAATACATTTTATTTGCATCGCGTTTCTTTTTTGGTTGTGTTGTGAGCATTTGCAGCCTGTGTGTTGTCAAATTGAGGAAGTTGTGTCCTTAATTTGCATATGTTTTCTGAAGTTGCAGCGCGTTGAGCTCTCTCAGCCACCGTATGTTATTCTAGAGATGTGTTACCTGCAGGAACTGGATGTGATCCTGTGTGTGTGAAAGCTGCTCCAGCTCAGCGTTTCTCCTCTTTAGATCATTGATTTCCTGCTCCAGTTGCTCCAGTCGTCCTTCAGCTAGACTCACTTCTTGCTTTTCCTGATCTCTGATCAGCCGTATCAGATCAGAGCGGCTTTTCTCAATGGAGCGGATGAGCTCAGTAAAGATCCTCTCACTGTCCTTCACTGCTGTCTGTGCAGAGCGCTGTTAGGACACACGGTGATTCAGGCTTCAGTGAGTCTGAACTGAGACTGAGACAAACTTCTCTTCTTCTCCAGACTCACCTTATGAGACGCCACAGTCTCTCTCAGCTGCTGAAGATCTTTCTCTCTCTGCTGGATTCTCTGCTGGAACGTCTTCTGCGTCTCCTTCAGCTGCTTCTGCAGGACAAACAGATGATAGTGAATCTCACAAAAAACTACTGGCACTAAATCATCATGTGAACAGATTAATCCAGTAAACACAGGGTGAGGCAGTTTAAAGATTACTTATCTAAACTGATAAGGTTCGAGGTTCTTTATTAATCGTCACATACACAATCATACAAAGTATAATCAGTAGTGAAATGCAAGTAGAATTGAAGAAAAATACAGCATTACATGAGGAAAAGTGACGAGAAAAAAATAACCCCCAGACTATGCTCCTTGGGGAGTACAGTGTGAGAACAGGAAAAACACCTCAGCAACACAAAAGCACATACACGACATAGCCACAGGGGAAGTGAATCCGGCCCAGCAAGCAGCCATCTGGTCCCGCAGACACTGATCCGGCGCTGGTCAGACCCGCTTGACCAGGCCGGCGGATCGAAGCGAACAGAGGCGAATGGTCGCAAGAGCGTCTCACTGCATTGCACTCCCGGGGTAGATTCCAACAACAGCCTTGCCAAGGCCACTGTAGGGGAGCCAGAAAAAGATAAGATTGTTTTGTCTTTGGGGTGAGTAAACATTCCAATTTTGCAGGCTACTCTCTCTGTCCATTTTGTCCATTTTGGTCTCCATTTTAATCAATTTCCCTTTGTAAAGCCGTGAACTTCTCCTTGGTAGAATCCATATTGCGATTATAGTCTCAGTCTCAATGCTGACCGCTCTTCCCACAGCTTCAATCATACGGGCAGCCTTGTGGGGCTTTGGACAGCTGTTCCCGTTTTCTGAATTCTTCGATAACCCAGGGCAAAGCCTAATCCAATTAGCAAAATACCTGTTATCATGGTTCCGAATAGGTAGATATCTTCAATGTCCTCCACGGAAAGAGCCGCAAGACACACGAATCGCCACCTCTCCCACGCGCCATCGTATAGCCGGCTGCGAACGTTCCATCAGGGCAGTCAGGTTCCCCGGAACCCAAGTTTCAATAGTGTCAATTGCATTAAGAGACCAGTTAATCCATAATATTTTAGTTTGGAGAGCAGTGCAGAGAGAGTCTCTCACGAGACAAGGGAGCAAAGCAGGGAAGATAAGGGTGAGGACGGGGAGAGAAGAATGCGACCGCCTCCGTTGAGAGCCAAAGAGAAGAGATAACTAGTGGCTGTAGGTTCAAACTCCAGAAGTCATGATCAGTTACAATCATCATACATGAATTACTACAAGTGTGTAAGTATTATTAAAGTGAAACTGACACAGATGTAGAGCCTCAGACTGAGAGTGTTTCTGCATTTTGACTGATTTAAGTATATATGTATTATAAGTCAAAGAACAGGTGAATAGTGTAACAAAAGCCCATTTTACAAAAGATTGTGTTGATGACATTTACATTTACATTTAGCAGACGCTTTAATCCAAAGCGACTTACAATTGGGGAGTACATAAAGCGATTAATCTTCAAGAGGCAAACATACAGAGGAAGTGCCAATAACACCAAGTCTCAGGCATTGTTCAAATAAATACAAGCTAGCAAGGGAAGGAGAGAAAGATAAAGAGAAAGATGAAGATTTGGAAAAAGGGATTTTTTTTTTTTTTTTTTTTTTTTTATGTAGTCAAGTAGAGTTGAAAGAGATGAGTTTTCAGTTGTTGCTTGAAAATTGACAGGGATCCAGCATTCCGGATGGGGGTGGGAAGATCATTCCACCGGCCAGGAACGGTGAAAGCGAATGTTCTGGAGAGTGATTTTGAGCCTCTCTGTGATGGTACCACGAGGCGTCGCTCACTAGCAGATCTCAGGCTTCTGGAGGGGATGTAAATTCGTAATAGTGAGTGAAAGTAGGTGGGTGCTGACCCTGTGGTTGTTCTATATGCAAGCATCAGTGTCTTGAACTGGATGCGAGCTGCAACTGGTAGCCAGTGCAAGGAGACAAAGAGAGGTGTAACATGGGCTCTTTTGGGCTCGTTGAAGACAAGTCGTGCCGCTGCATTCTGAATCATTTGTAAAGGTTTGATTGTGTTTGATGGAAGTCCAGCTAGAAGAGCATTCAATCATACGGGCAATGAAGGTTTACAGTTCATTTTCAGCAAACAGTGAAACACTCTTTTTGCAGCTGCTGTTCATTTCCGCTGTCGTGTGATGTGTGAATGCTGTAAGCTGTTAATATGGGTGTTGATATAAACACATATGAAACGAGTGTCAGCAATATTCAATCAGTGATTAGTTTTAAATACCTGTTTCTCTGTCCTCTGGTCTGCAGCTGATACAGTATCATGGTTTTTATGTTCAATAATAGTACACAGCATACATATAAACTTCTGGTCAGTGCGACAGAAAACCTCGAGGAGCTTCTCATGTTTCTGGCAGATCATCTCCTGCAGTCGTCCAGTGGCTTCAGTCAAATTGTGTCTCTTTCCTTTAAACCAACTCTCATGTTGTTCGAGGTGATTCTGGCAGTAAGAGTTCAGACACACCAGACAAGACTTGACGGCTTTGTATTTTCTTCCAGTACAGACGTCACACTGTACATCTCCAGCTCCAGCGTCACAGTCAGCAGAAAGTTTGGTCTTCTTCAGTTTCTCAACCATTTCAGCCAAGATGGTGTTTCTAGCTAAAGCAGGTCTTGGACTGAAGGTCTGTCTGCACTGAGGGCAGCTGTAGACTCTCATCTGATCCTCCTGATCCCAGCAGTCTGTAATACAGCTCTTACAGTAACTGTGTCCACAGGGAATGGCCACTGGATCCTTCAGGAGATCCAGACACACTGCACACAAGAACTCATTCTGATCCACTGAAATTCTGGCTTCTGCCATTTTACTGCATGAATACAGAGACACCAACACACAACAGCTCAACTACACTCCAGCTTCTCTTTCTCAGAAATCACGTGATTGCTGTTTCCTGGTTCTATGTTTGAGTCACACTTCCTCATTCTTGCTCCTTTAGAGTCTCTCTCTCTCTCTCTCACACACACACACACACACACACACACACACACACACACACAGTGTAATGCACTGCATGGCGAGTCTTTACAGTGTCGGTTCTGTTCATGTCAGTGTTGTGCATAATTCAGATGAACTGAGAACACCTTTAAATTACAAACCAATCAATGATTTTGAATTGAGGGAGTAAAATGGAGAGTCTCACCTCAGTCGTGATTTTGAAGGTGGAAGAGAGCGCTGGTCATTCACTCCCCAACCAACAATCCCTGCTGATTCCGAGACTCGAACCCAGTGGTGTAGCAAATCTGCCCTGGACCATATGCAAAAACATTTGTACGGGCCCCCCCAAATGTTATGGGCTCCAACTCGGTTTACTTAATCTATTGTTGATTTTTCTAAAGTAAAAAATATTACGTGACTATTCACGATCATCTGACATAAAATAGCATCAAAACTGTGTAACGGTACATTTTAGAGGTAAATAAAAACAAACAGACAAAAACTGCATAAATTGATAGTTTTTATTTTATCGAAGACAGCGTTATGACATTTATTAAAAAAATACACAATTGTAATCACAGCTGAGATCTTCGTGTCCAAGAATTACTAATTAAGGGCCGCTATACAAACGATGCTTGAGGGTTAAAAGTGACATTATCAGCACTTATATTGTGCCTTTACAAAATAAAAAAAAGAAAAGAAAAGTAAAAGACAGAAAGAGAGAGAGAGAGAGAGAGAGAGCGAGCAAAGAGCTAATGTCAGTAAAACATCACAAACATGGATTCAAAACTCCAGTAAATCATCAAATAGAATATTTAACACTTTATCACACTTCAATTCTTGTAATTAAGTATATTTCCCGTTATAATCACTTGTCTTAATTGATACTAGTAATCTATAACAAGTCATATTTATTATATTTTATTAAAACCATATTAATAGTAGGCCTTTACATTAAGAAGGTAATGTAAATGAGTTGTTTATTAGTATATAATATAGATGTATGCTGAATAATATTAAATCACATGTCTAATACTTATACTCATCATCTTACTGTATTATTTATTTAATCTTAATTGACAATCATAAAAGATAAGTGTTAGATTTAATTTCCGCATAAGTGAATACAAAGCTACATAAATGGTTATGTGGCTTCTGTATCCTGGCTATAAGAAGAGGAGGTCGCTTGACAGGTGGCTCCTGGCTATAAGTAGAGAAAGAATGCATTCATTCTGGGCCTGTCATGCTATGTTTTCTGTACCTTATTTGGTCATTGTGTGAACCTCCTGTAATACAAAACTCTCTGGTACCATATATAAAGGCATGCTGGTCTTAGAATAAATGAGTTCAAAAAGCCTGATGCCTCTTTGCGTCATGTTTTTGTTTCTCCCGGATCCGTAGAAGACTTCGCTCACAACATCCAATCTATGTTTCTGATTTGATTTAGAAGTGATCCAAAACACAGAAAGAAAACTTAGTTCATAAGGGAACTGAAGTTTTACAATAAGGTTAGGGTCAGGACAGAGTACCAAATAAAATAGGTTTTGCTGTAAAAGGAACAGGTAAATATCAATAAAACAGTATAGTTTCTGTTTTTATCAGATTTTCTTTATTATGTGTAATTGTGATGTTCTATTAAAATATCTGAAATTATTACAGAGTGTGCTGTCTAATATTTTAATTGTATATTTGTAACAATAATGTTCATCGTGCAGCTCATAGCATTATGGGTAGAATCTCTCGTCAGTCTGTTCTGATTCATTAACACAGTTTCACTGATGATCCAGAATAATAAAGCCTAAACCCAGGATAGAGCGGCTGAGTGAATGTGGTCTGGACTGTGTGGATGAGGTTCATTGTGTCAGAGACGCTGTAGAAGGACAGAGTTCCTGCACTGTGATCCACAAACACTCCTATTCTCCTGATATCATCATCATCATCAAACCCTCCTATTCTGCTGCTGATGGGCTTCACAGGGAGACGAGTCTCGATGTTATTGTGTTTGAATGAGTATCTGTCAGGATAGCAGATCAAACTCCAGGACTGATCATTAGATCCAAACCAACACTCATCACCTTCTCCCTTCCTCCTGATGCTCTTATATGACACTGATATAAACACACCATCATCTCCACTCCACTCAATCTCCCAGTAACAGCGTCCACTCACACTCTCTCTACACAACACCTGCCAGTTATCATCAAATCTGTCTGGATGATCCGGATACGACTGATCTGTGTCAGTGTTAGTGATCACTCTGTTTCTCTCAGACAGATGGAGGAGTTTATTCACTGTGTTCAGATCCAGAGAGAGCTAATGGGAATCTGATGGAGATAAAACGCATCAGAATCAGGAATTATGAATCTGTTTGATCTTTTCATGTAGCTGAACTCTTCATGTTCAGTGTATCATCAGTGTCTCAGTACAGAAGATATCTGTGCTAATCATCATTTACTAGGGCTGCCCCATAATAGAGGTTTAGTCGATCACAATTTTATTAGTGGCAGGAAAATAAATCCACAGAAAGTGACGTCAGTAGTCCGTGACGGACAGGTCATTACCAGCTGGTCTGTGTGGTAATTACATCACATCGGTCAGGACTAGGGGTGTGCGATATATATATCGTCTGTGATAATATCCTAATTGTTCTTTTAACGATGTGTGATTTGAAATTATTGAGTATATTGCCTGAAGTGTGTTCTTTCAATGCATGATTCATTATTAAAAACATTAAAAATGATCACAAAATTAAAGATATGGGGGAAGATCATTTATTTATTTGTATCATTTCATATAGTTAATATTTCACAAGGTGTCATTTTTGTTCTCTAAAAATTAGCATGATTACAAATGCGATTGTGATTTTTTACAACAGTTCAATAAACAAAAAGTGAATATTAAAAGACTTATGTTTTAGACAACATATCGCCAATTTCGCCGAAAATAATTCTAAACACAGCCACAGCGCTGTTTTGTGTCTCTGATCAACATGGCGGTGATTCGTTCCTGAATCAATCAATCATTAAATGATTCGGTTCAATCGCAATGACTCACTTATTAACACTGACCTGCTGCCACCTGCTGGTGGTTTTAATTTCAAGTATCTTTTCATTTATTTCATTTATAATTTATAAATATCAGTAATAAATGTTTTATGTTTAATATATCAAAACATTATTTCTGTATGTGTAACTGCAGGTTAAATGCATTCATGTCCTGCATTAAACATGAGTAAACACATCTAAACACCTCTTAAGATACAGCTTCTGTGGTTCCTTCAACATCAGAATGACTGGTGTGTGACATCAAAGTACCGCGTACATCAAAGTACTTTGATGTCATTGATCGCTCTGATGATGATGATCCACTTCACATCCAAAACGCCTATGGTTCAAGCGCCAAATGGTTCACCCAATTCTTTCAAAACGTGGATTAAGAAATGAAATGCGTGTTGCTCGGAGACGAACATTTCTGCTTTGTCTTGATATTTTCGTTGACAAATTTTTGTCAATATCGCACACCCCTAGTCAGGACAAGCAAACATTTGTTTCGTTCATCGACCTCAAATATGTCTTATCATCTGAAACATGTAAGTAGTAGCATCATTACATGGCAACTCAATCTAATGTTAACCTATAAATGTGCGCTATTCCAGTGTTTGTGTGGAGAGTGGAAGCTGAACAGTAGCTTACTGCATGACCGGTGCGATCATTTGCATTTAACTTAAAATGCTCCATCATTTTTGTTCATACAGATGAGATTAATACATCTTTCGAAATCTGTAAAAGCTCAACCACTCACAATAAGAACAAACCGTTGTGCTTTTGTAAAATAATGAAAGCAAACAGGGTGCACTTTCTGCCGTCTAGGTCTTTGTGAACCTATTTTTTATATATTAACCGAAACACTTGCCTCGCAGACATGAAAAATATATCTACAGAAAGCGAAATGTCTACTTTTAAATGAAGCAATTCAAATGGAAAACAAATATTTTCTGATTATGTAATCCGTATGAAACACGTCCACTGTGGAGATGACGAGTCAGTGTCGACTTCATCACTGCAGCCGAAATACAGAAAACACTAGTTTATCAATCAATTATTATGATGTTAAGGCAGTCATCTTGCTATTATTTCCCTGAACATTTCATAATCATTACTTCTGTGGCAAGCTTTATGTGTGCGCTTGAGCACTGACAGGCTATAGACAATTAAAGGCTCATTATTATGATTTATATGGTTAATTGATATAATCGTGCAATTAGTCAACTAATCGCCTCAAATTAACGACTTAGTCGATCAGAAAAATATTTAGTCGAGGGCAGCCCAATCATTAACATAAATTATAAAACTCTTCTTTCTCCTTCTACAGAAGAACATGAACACACTCAGTGAGTTTTCTGCTGGTTTTCTTACTGACTTACATCGTAGGAAGTCCTGGTCCTGGGAACAATGTTGGTGAATGTGACTGTGGAAATCAACAGACATGAACAGTGTGATTCTCATGATCCTGCATCCATTACTAACACATTTCTAATATGATGTTCTCCATGATACGAGATGATGATGGAGAGCAGATGAATCTCCAGGACTTTACCTCTGTCTGAGCTCTTCTTGAGATCCTCTTTGCAGAAATCCTCCAGTTTGTCTTTCATCTGACAAACAGATTCTCTCAGATCATCAGAAAAGATGAGAAAACTGAAGAAATCGTCATTTACGTCTGTAGATTCAGGAGGTGCTGAGAGAGACTGGAAAGTCTACAGAAAACAGAAATCAAAACTCATCAGCTCCACACTTCACCCAATAACCTGCACCAACATCAGATTTGTGCGGCTCTTGAACTGTTGGTGGCGCTAGTGGTGTTTGAGAGCTAAATATATCTTCCAGCAGAAAGAGCTCAGAGAAATGATTCCTAAGAGATTTCCAGAGCTGAAAGACATTTGTAAGCGGCGTCTCTTTCAGAAGAAGATGATCAGATTCAGATCAGAGAGTCTGACTGATGATTATATAATAAGACAATCATGAAATGTTTCTCTGTGAGTCTCGTGTCACTGCAGGATCTGCTCAAGTCCACTATGACCCTGTTCTTCTAGATCTGTGTCACCTGTAGGATCTGCTCAAGTCCACTATGACCCTGTTCTTCTAGATCTGTGTTACCTGCAGGATCTGCTCAAGTCCACTATGACCCTGTTCTTCTTGATCAGTGTTACCTGCAGGATCTGCTCAAGTCCACTATGACCCTGTTCTTCTAGATCTGTGTTACCTGCAAGATCTGCTCAATTCCACTATGACCCTGTTCTTCTAGATCTGTGTCACCTGTAGGATCTGCTCAAGTCCACTATGATCCTGTTCTTCTTGATCTATGTTACCTGCAGGATCTGCTCAAGTCCACTATGACCCTGTTCTTCTAGATCTGTGTTACCTGCAGGATCTGCTCAAGTCCACTATGACCCTGTTCTTCTAGATCTGTGTTACCTGCAAGATCTGCTCAATTCCACTATGACCCTGTTCTTCTTGATCTGTGTTACCTGCAGGACCTGCTCAAGTCCACTATGACCCTGTTCTTCTTGATCTGTGTTACCTGCAGGATCTGCTCAAGTCCACTATGACCCTGTTCTTCTAGATCTGTGTTACCTGCAGGATCTGCTCAAGTCCACTATGACCCTGTTCTTCTAGATCTGTGTTACCTACAGGATCTGCTCAAGTCCTCTATGACCCTGTTCTTCTTGATCTGTGTTACCTGCAGGATCTGCTCAAGTCCACTATGACCCTGTTCTTCTTGATCTGTGTTACCTGCAGGATCTGCTCAAGTCCACTATGACGCTGTTCTTCTTGATCTGTGTTACCTGCAGGATCTGCTCAAGTCCACTATGACCCTGTTCTTCTAGATCTGTGTTACCTGCAAGATCTGCTCAAGTCCACTATGACCCTGTTCTTCTAGATCTGTGTCACCTGCAGGATCTGCTCAAGTCCACTGTGATCCTGTTCTTCTAGATCTGTGTTACCTGCAGGAACTGCTCAAGTCCACTATGACCCTGTTCTTCTAGATCTGTGTTACCTGCAGGAACTGGATGTGATCCTGTGTGTGTGAAAGCTGCTCCAGCTCAGCGTCTCTCCTCCTCAGATCATTGATCTCCTGCTCCAGTTGCTCCAGTCGTCCTTCAGCTTGACTCACTTCTTTCTTTTCCTGATCTCTGATCAGCCGTATCAGCTCAGAGCGGCTTCTCTCAATGGAGCGGATGAGCTCAGTAAAGATCCTCTCACTGTCCTCCACTGCTGTCTGTGCAGAGCGCTGTTAGGACACACAGTGATTCAGGCTTCAGTGAGTCTGAACTGAGACTGAGACAAACTTCTCTTATTTTCCAGACTCACCTTATGAGACGCCACAGTTTCTCTCAGCTGCTGAAGATCTTTCTCTCTCTGCTGGATTCTCTGCTGGAACGTCTTCTGCGTCTCCTTCAGCTGCTTCTGCAGGACAAACAGATGATGTTAATCTCACAGAAAACCACTGGCACTAAATCATCATGTGAACAGATGAATCCAATAGAAGTGGAGCTGATAACCAATGACTGTAGGTTCAAACTCCAGAAGTGATGATCGATCATATATCCAACATCATACATGCATTTACATGAAGATTAAGGCTTGTTTCACATTAAGAGTGTACACATATGGAAAGTTAAACTGACACAGATGTAGAGCTTTACTCTGACAGTGTTTCTGTGTAATTAAGCTGTGGCTCTACACAGAAAATAAACGTACTATTGGATCACTACACTAAGTAATAACTTAATTGCTAGTTTACAATACTTGTTTCTCTGTCCTCTGTGCTGCAGCTGATACAGTGTCGTGATTTTTATGTTCATCCTTCGTACACAGCAAACATAAACATTTCTGGTCAGTACGACAGAAAACCTTTAGGAGCTTCTCATGTTTCTGGCAGATCATCTCCTGCAGTCGTCCAGTGGCTTCAGTCAAATTGTGTCTCTTTCCTTTAAACCAACTCTCATGTTGTTCGAGGTGATTCTGACTGTATGAGTTCAGACACACCAGACAGGACTTGATGGCTTTGTATTTTCTTCCAGTACAGACATCACACTGTACATCTCCAGCTCCAGCGTCACAATCAGCAGAGAGTTTGGTCTTCTTTAGTTTCTCCACCACTTCAGCCAAGATAGTGTTTCTAGCTAAAGCAGGTCTTGGACTGAAGGTCTGTCTGCACTGAGGGCAGCTGTAGATACTCATCTGATCCTCCAGATCCCAGCAGTCTGTAATACAGATCTTACAGTAACTGTGTCCACAGGGAATGGTCACCGGATCCTTTAGGAGATCCAGACACACCGGACACATGAACTCATCCTGAGAAACTCTGGCTTCTGCCATTTTACTGCATGAATACAGACACAAACACACAACAGCTCAGCTACACTTCAGTTTCTCTTTCCCTGTAAGTCACGTGATTCCTGTTTCCTGGTTCTGTGTTTGAGTCACGTGTGTAAAAAAACTGCTTCCTCATTCCTGCCCCTTTAGAGTCTCTCTCTCTCTCTCTCTCTCACACACACATATTTTAACAATTTATTTAAGTTCACTTAAAATAAATACTCTATAGGGACATAAATATTACAGATGCAATTAAATACATGTACAAAAATCATGGGCCATCATGGTGCATGCTATCTCCAGAACAAACACCTCTCTACAATCCTCATTAATCACAACAACATCAGGTGTAATAGCAGACAGATCAGAAATAATTTCAGAATTATCATTGAGATACTGAAACATAGAGGGTTTTACACAGGAATGTTTGTTTACTCTTACTAAAGGTGAAAAATAATTTGATATGTCCTTCACTATCAGGTCCGCTATTCTGTCGTGGCGTGCTATGTACATTCCCTTGTAAGCATGGCAGCCATTCAAGATATGGGGCAGTGTTTCGGTGATCTGTTCTGTAGTGTGATGCAAACACTGAGGGACCTGAGTTGTAGGAAACCAGATAGAAAGAATAAACCAGAATAAACTTGTAATCTGGCTTGTCCTCACTGAGTGCAGTATTCTTCAGAAATTAATGTGAAACAGAATGATCAGCAGAGGAAAGACATGCAAGTTTTCCCTGAAGTTTCAGTCCAGTCCAGTCTTGTTTTTGTTGGTATCGATGTAGATCGAAGAGAGTTTGCCGGGCTCCTGCAGATGTTAGCGGGTGGCTATCACCACCGTATGTGGCTGTTGCTCTGACATAGGTCAGGGGGTCAGTGATGATATCCTCCGAGACTCTCACACTCTCAGAGTCAGACCTCACCCACTCCAGTGATACTCCAGTTCGAACGCAGAGGTCATTCAGATCCGGCCAATCTGACCAGACACCAAAGTCAGCAGAATGAGTGTCCAGTTTCCCGCTGGGTTTCTTTTTGAAGCCAAGGAACTGGGGCTCTGACTCCCTGCCCAGCGGCACCTTGCGTCTCCTTAGATCCAAGAACAGGGAGGATCGAGCCAACTCCCTAATGTCTTTATCATCATTATTCAGCATGTTCAGAAGATGGGAAATCCGCACGCTGGTATAAATCCATATCACGTTTGGTACCCAAACCCTCCTTCCCACTGGGGATGAAAAATAACATCACGAGTGCTGTGTGTATTCAGTCCAATCCACTTTCGCACTAAGCTCACTGTTTTGTTATCTATTTCGCTCAGCACTTTCTGTTGGATGTGAACGTTGGAGAACAGATGTTGTACTTTAGACAGTGCCACCTGTCTAATAGCCTCCAGCTTCATAGCCAGTGGCAGTGGACATTTATCAATCAAGTCCAACTTAGATGTAAACTCTGACAAGATGATGATTACTTGCTCTTTCCATTCTTCTGCCATATTAATTTTATGTCCAAGATAAGCATATGTCTCATGAAGAGAATATACCCGTATGGGTTTTGTTGCTACTGTAAACACTGGACATTTATCAGATTTTGAACGGGACCACCTGTTCCCTCCACTCCTCCTCTCATACAGAACAGCACATTTTTTGTCCTTAATCTCCAGACCTGACCATTCCAGAAAAGCATCGGTTCTGGCCAGCATGTTTTTAATTACGCGCTCTTCTCTGGAGACCATCAGGACCTCATCTGTACATCATCCCAGTACATAGCCCTGTACTGGGATAGGAGATATCACGCCAGGGGGGGCACATTGACATCCACTTTAACCAATGGTTAATGGCAATTATAAAATAAATTGCATGGGCAGCCAGTTTTAATCTGAAGTGATGTTGGGTGAGTTAGCTGTTCTCCACAGATCACTTCAATAAAGGAGCCTCTATATACATCTTTCACTATATGTCTATGAACAGCTGAGGTAGCTGTATTTACTCTAATGATCTGATCATGACATCGTGAGATGAAGTTCCAAATGCATCTCTAAAGTCCAGGAAGACTGAATAAAGTCTACATGACTCATGCTTAAAGTCATCTATCCCTGTTTTAAGGCAGAATACATGTTCATTCATACCTTGCCTATTGATCACACACACGGCAACGGCAAACATGCTGATTTACTTCCGGTTTGTCGTTGACGCGTGTTCTGAGCTGAATCTCCCAAGCCAATTGTTTATCGTCTATTTTCTATCTTAAATTCTGATTTGATACACAATAATTTGTGTTTCTATAACGTGTGAATATATTCCCGATCGCATTCTGCAACGAGAATAATCAGAGCGGCTTGTTATCGCAAGTTTTATTTTGATTTCCCAAGTCCGCTATTAGCTTATAGCCCGTTAGCAAAGCCAGCGCGGGTTCCGCTAACACAGCTAATACCCCTTTTTCACACACGCATACACACATTTAACATTGTTTCACTGTTACTTGCTTAAATGGCAGATTCGTGTCTACCTTTGTGTGCAGGTGAGGACACGTTCGAGCTGCATTCGGCGCAGCTGGAGCTGGAGGCCGTGGAGACACAGATCCGCGAGCTGCTTGGGAAACAGGCCCAGTTGAGGAAACGGATAGCAACGCTGGAAACATCTCGGGCTGACGCTTATAAGTCCGGGGTAAGTATGCAACGCGCTGCTAACGCTCCCACCACCTCTACTCCGTGTGTTTCTCTGCACAGGCCCCGTGCACCCGGGACGCGATCGTCACAGATGGCCTTCACTCCGGCGCCGGGAAACCACGGACCCTGGGTGCAGCAGTGGAAGACGCGATCCAGGCCCCGGGCGACGACTTCTCCCCCCCCCCGGTCTTCGACATCTCATCCCGGAACCGCTTCGCCCCTCTCTGCGAGACTGATCGTGACGCTGTGGTCATCGGAGACTCAATCGTCCGGCATGTCCGTGCTACATTAGCTGAAGGTAAAGTGCACACTCATTGTCTCCCTGGTGCTCGTGTTCTTGATGTTTCTGTGCAGATACCCGCGATCCTGAAGGATGACGAGAGCGTTGCAGCTGTTGTGATTCACGCGGGGGCTAACGACACCAAGCTGCGGCAGACGGAGACACTGAAGAGGGACTTCAGGAGCCTGATCGAGACAGTACGCAGCACATCGCCAGCGACGACGATCATCGTGTCAGGACCTCTTCCCACGTATCGACGAGGACACGAGCAGTTCAGTAGACTGTTTGCTTTAAATGAATGGTTGTTTTCATGGTGTACAGAGCAGAAAATTATCTTTGTCAATAATTGGAATCTTTTCTGGGAGCGTCCTAGGCTATTTCGTGCTGATGGCCTGCACCCCAGCAGACTCGGTGCGGAACTCCTGTCGGACAACATCACCAGGACGCTACGCTCCATCTGACTAGTAAGCCAATTCTCCAATAACAGCTATGATGACTTTTGTTCTACCCACTTAAATGATAAAGGTACTTGCAGTGTCCAATCTATACAGACTGTGTCTGTTCCCCGAATATTGAGTTCAAAATATAAATTTAATGCAGGATCTAGAACAAATCTGATCGTGATTAAACCAGAAAAATGCAAAATAAATGAACAAAAACAATTTTTAAAACTTGGGCTCCTAAATATCCGATCACTCACACCGAAAGCAGTTATTGTAAATTAAATAATCACAGATAATAGTTTTGATGTACTCTGTCTGACTGAAACCTGGCTTAAAACAAATGATTATTTTGGTCTAAATGAATCTACTCCACCAAGCTACTGTTATAAGCACGAGCCTCATCAGACTGGTCATGGCGGCGGTGTCGCAACAATATATAGTGATATTCTCAATGCTACTCAGAAAACAGGATACAGGTTTGACTCATTCGAAATACTTATGCTCAATGTTAAACTGTCAGATAAGCAAAATAAATCTGTCCTATCTCTTGCTCTGGCTACTGTGTATAGACCGCCAGGGCCATATACAGATTTTCTAAAAGAATTTGCAGATTTCCTCTCAGACCTATTGGTTACTGTTGATAAAGCACTAATTGTTGGAGATTTTAACATTCACGTTGATAATACAAATGATGCGTTAGGACTTGCGTTTACTGACCTAATAAACTCTTTTGGTGTCAAGCAAAATGTCACCGGGCCCACGCATCGTTTTAATCATACGCTAGATTTAATAATATCGCATGGAATTGATCTAACTGATATAGATATCATACCTCAAAGTGATGATGTTACTGACCATTTCCTTGTATCGTGCATGCTGCATATTACTGATATTAACTATATGGCTCCGCGTTATCGCCCAGGCAGAATTATTATTCCAGCCACTAAAGACAGATTCACAAATAACCTGCCTGATTTATCTCAACTGCTCTGTGTACCCATAAATACAGATGAACTAGACACAATTACTAGCAACATGGGAACTATTTTCTCCAATACGTTAGAAACTGTTGCACCCATCAAATTAAAAAAGGTTAGAGAAAAACGTGCTGCGCCATGGTACAACAGTTATACCCATTCTCTCAAGAAAGAAACTCGTATTCTTGAGCGCAAATGGAGAAAAAGTAACTTGGAAGTCTTTAGAATTGCGTGGAAAAACAGTATGTCCAGCTATAGAAAGGCTCTAAAAACTGCAAGAACCGAGTATATCCGCAAACTCATAGATAATCACCAAAACAATCCAAGGTTTTTATTTAGCACAGTGGCTAGATTAACAAATAAACAGATGTCACCCGATCTAAATATTCCCTCACAGTTTAATAGTAATGACTTTATGAATTTCTTTACTGATAAAATAGATAATATCAGAAATACAATAACAAACGTAGATTCTACAGCGTCTAGTACTTCAGCATCATTCATCGCACCCAAAGAAAAACTGCAATGCTTTACAACTATAGGACAGGATGAGCTAAATAAACTTATCACTGCATCTAAACCAACAACATGTTTATTAGATCCTGTACCAACTAAACTATTGAAAGAGTTGTTACCTGTTGCAGAACAACCGCTTCTCAATATTATTAACTCCTCGCTATCTTTAGGTCACGTCCCAAAACCATTTAAACTGGCAGTTATTAAGCCTCTTATTAAGAAACCAAAATTAGATCCTTGTGAACTGGCAAATTACAGGCCCATTTCAAATCTTCCGTTTATGTCGAAAATATTAGAAAAAGTAGTGTCTGCTCAATTGTGCTCCTTTTTGCAAAAAAATGATATCTATGAAGAATTTCAGTCAGGTTTCAGGCCCCGCCATAGCACAGAAACTGCACTTGTTAAAATTACAAATGACTTGCTTCTTGCGTCAGACAAAGGCTGTATCTCATTGCTAGTTTTACTTGATCTTAGTGCTGCGTTCGACACTCTAGATCATGACATACTGATAGATCGATTACAAAACTATACAGGTGTTCAAGGGCAGGCTCTAAGATGGTTTAGATCCTACCTGTCCGATCGCTACCACTTTGTTTATTTAAACGGGGAGTCATCTCAATTATCACCAGTAAAGTATGGAGTACCACAAGGATCTGTCCTAGGTCCTCTATTATTTTCATTATATATGCTGCCCCTTGGTAATATTATTAGAAAATACGGGATTAGTTTCCATTGTTATGCTGATGACACTCAACTATATATCTCAACAAAACCAGATGAAACTTCTAAACTATCTAAGCTAACAGAGTGTGTTAAAAATATAAAAGATTGGATGACCAGTAATTTTCTCCTATTAAATTCAGATAAGACCGAGATATTACTTATTGGACCTAAAGACAGTACACAGAATCTCTTGGATTACAATTTGCAACTAGACAGATGTAATGTTACTTCCTCTACAGTTAAAAATCTGGGTGTTATATTAGACAGCAATCTATCTTTTGAAAATCATATTTCCAATGTTACAAAAACAGCATTCTTCCATCTTAGAAACATTTCCAAGCTACGGAACATGTTAAGTGTTTCTGATGCAGAAAAGTTAGTTCATGCATTCATGACCTCTAGACTGGACTACTGTAATGCACTGTTAGGTGGTTGTCCTGCATCTTCAATAAACAAGCTACAGATAGTACAAAATGCTGCGGCTAGAGTCCTTACCAGGTCAAGAAAATATGACCATATTACTCCAATTTTACAGTCTCTGCACTGGCTACCTATTAAGTTTCGTATCAGTTACAAAATATTATTACTTGCCTATAAAGCCCTAAATGATTTAGCTCCTGCGTACCTAACTAATCTTCTATCACGCTACAATCCAACCCGCTCCCTAAGGTCGCAAAACTCTGGACTCTTGGTAGTACCTAGGATAGCAAAGTCCACAAAAGGAGGTAGAACTTTTTCATATCTGGCTCCTAAACTATGGAATAGCCTTCCTGAAAACGTTCGGGGTTCAGACACACTCTCTCTGTTTAAATCTAGATTAAAGACGCATCTCTTTAGCCAAGCATTCATATAATGCATCTCACAATCTTGTACTGCCAGTCTATCTGAACAAATGCACATTATTATGCTTTAGCTTGGGTTATACTGATAATTTCATCCAGGGTTATTCCTGGATGGAACAACTGCTACGCTAATTGTCTTACTGTTTCTATGTTACTGCCACGGGATTAACATCCCGTGGTAGTTAGGAATTACACAAGCTTCAGTCTGGATCCTACCCTTAAACGATAGAGATGACCGAACACCTGAGAAGAGACGATGACAACCCCTCCGAGGACCTCCGAGATGAGCCCCAGAGACAGATCTCCAGTGAGGACCTCGTCACCTAGACATCCATCGGGGAAAGACCCCTGGAACCAGTGGATCACTTACACTCTGACTTTGCTGCAGTTGGAACAAACTACTGATTCGTCTGGCCAGAGGGGAACTGGCCCCCCGACTGAGCCTGGTTTCTCCCAAGGTTTTTTCTCCATTCTGTCACCGATGGAGTTTTCGTTCCTTGCCGCTGTCGCCTCTGGCTTGCTCAGTTGGGGACACTTCATTTCCAGCACAATCATCGACTTGATTGCACAGACATTATTTAAACTGAACTAAGCTGGACAATGCCATTACTAAATTCAATAATGAAATGCATTCAGCAGATAATTGAGTGTTAAATCCTGTCATTTTACATTATTGACCAAATTTGCCTATTTTGATATTGTGCAGTGCTTTGTTACAATTTGTATTGTTAAAGGCGCTATATAAATAAAGGTGACTTGACATGTAAGCCTTCTGTTTGGTGAATAAGATGTCAGCCTCCACCAACCACGGAAGAACTCTGGCCAGTATGCATTTCATGAACACCTTATAAATGATAGGAAGGAGGGATATATTCCTCCATGTCGATGGATCATCAGGAATGTTGTCTTATTTTGTAATACGGTGAATTAATGCTCCTTTCCACGAGTCTGGTACACATGAGGAAACACACACACACACACACACACACACACACGCACACACACACGCACACACACAGTGTAATACAGTGCATGGTGAGTCTTTACAATTTCTGTTCTGTTCATGTCAGTGTTGTGCATCATTCAGATTAACTGAGAACACCTTAAAATTACAAACCAATCAATGATTTTGAATTGAGGGAGTAAAAGGGAGGGTCGTGGTGTTGAAGGTGGAAGAGAGCGCTGGTCATTCCCTCCCCAACCTAAAATCCTGCTGATACTGAGACTCGAACCCAGTTGTGTAGCAAACCAGCTCCGGACCCATATGAAAAAACATTCGTGCCTTTAGAGAGAAATCTTTCACGGATTACATAATGAAAGAGTTTTTGTTTTAGATAATAATTATGTTGTTATAAAATATTTTAAAGCGTTCTATAGATATATTTATCATGTCTGTGAGGCAAGTATTCGCTGAGTTTCAGTTCATCATTGTGAAGCACTCCTGCTCAAGACCCAGACGACAGAAAATGCATCATGTTTGTTTTCCTTATTTTCAAAAATCACAATGTTTTGTTGATATTGTGAGTGCACGCAAATAAAAGTAGACCCTTTGCAGTTCAAAATTATGTTACTCTTACCTTTAGAGACTTAATTTCTAGCGATTATCATCAATTTGATTTCACAGATACTATTTAAACTTTACTGTTCAATAGTATTTTAGTGACATTTCTTTACTAATTTGTTTAAGTTTTATAACACAAGTAAATAACTGATGTTTGTGTGTGTTTTCAGGTCACGCGTCTCTGAGCTCGTGTCCGTGGGTTCTGCTGGAGGATCTGTCCAGTGTTTACACTGATGTAGAAGTGGAGCGCAAACACACACACAAGAAACGCAAGCTGGCCGACGGACGGGAGAAAACCATGTTCAGGCTTATGAGCTATTTTTATTATTACTACATCAGCATATGCACATACACGTGGTGAATATGACTTCTGTGTGTGTGTAGAGCTCTGATGATGAGGACGTGTTGGCCAAAGGCAGAGGGCGACACATTGTGGTGAATAAAGCAGAGATGCTGGGCTGGGCTGAGACTTTAGAGCACTTCCGTATGGCCAGAGAGAGCTGGGACCTGCTGCACTCACACTAAAATAAGATATACTATGACATCTCTGAATTCAATAATGAAATGCCTTTAACTGAAAATTGAGTGTTTAATCTTATTATAATACTCTATCCTCCAATTTGATAAGTTAAGTGCTTTGACACAATCTGTATTGTTAAAAGCGCTATATAAATAAAGGTGACTTGACGAGCTAAAATGATGGGGTATTTTAAGTTTCCAATCTTATTAAGAAAAACAAAGGTTATCGTGACAGCGCACATTTATCTAGGTTACATTTTTGAATTAATATTGTGAAATACATAAAGTGTTTTGTATCTATAAATTAAATTTTAGGCAAGTTGTAAAGATTTGAGAAGGCTAAATTGATCAAACATTTGCTCAACTCACTGTCTGCCGCTGACCACTTGGTCGTTACTTTAAAAAACAATCAATTCTGATCGTACACACACTCTAAGATCAAATCTGAGCGTACGCTCAGATTTGATCGTAGAGTGTGCGTACGCTCAGATTTGATCGTAAAGTGTGCGTACGCTCAGATTTGATCTTAGAGTGTGCGTACGATCAGAATTGATTGTTTTTTAAAGTAACGACCAAGTGGTCAGCGGCAGACAGTGAGTTGAGCAAATCGCACACTCTACGATCAAATCTGAGCATACACACACTCTAAGATCAAATCTGAGCGTACACACACTCTAAGATCAAATCTGAGCATACACACACTCTAAGATCAAATCTGAGTGTAGCGGCAAAAACTCCCTTTAATTTACCACCTGGGAAACGCCATTGAACAGTGTTTGACGCATGCTTCCTCTTTTCCAAAGAATCCACAAAGTTGCCGAAAGTGCATCTTTTCTTTATTTTGCTTTCGAAACTTAACAAATGCAAATCAATGCAGTCCATAAATAACATAAACCTATTGGTTGGGCTTGGCTTTACTATTTTGTGTGTGCACAGGTGCACAGCCCCTCCTGTGAACGCAGTCAAAGACATTATCCGCTCACGACGCTTCCACCTTGCTCTCCGACATAATGCCAATATATGCCGATAGCGCCATCTAGTCCCCACCTCCTATAGAGGACTCGTACACACAAGACACAATACAGCCATACAAAGCAATACTTAATTCAACAATAATAAATAAAATAATACTTCAAATAAATTCAATATAAACAATAATATGGCTCCTACACACCGGCCCCTAATTGTTTTACATAACTTAGAAAACCATTAATTTATAAAACAAAAGGAGCCAACAAACAACAAAATACGAAAAATGTAATTACCTTAATTTAGAGATTTATTTTCTTCTAAGATTAAGCATAGCTTAGTAACCGGTCTTTTAATGGTAGAAGTTTTAGTCTTGAGGGTTACAGAACGTACTAGTCCTTTCTTATCTGGTTCAGTTGTAAGTACTTTTCCCAGAATCCATGAACCTCGAGGAGCGTTGGGGTCGACCACCATAACAACGTCTCCAGTGTTAATGTTTCTTCTTACTTTTACCCATTTTTGGCATTCTTGTAATACCATAAGGTATTCCTTTGTCCATCTATGCCAGAATAAGTCAGCCAAATACTGAATTTGTTTCCAACGTCGTCTTGCATAGGAGTCCGACTGTGAGAATACCCCTGGGGGTAAAATAGGTTGCGATTTCAAGAGAAGGATATGATTTGGAGTCAGCGGTTCTTTGTCATGAGGATCAGAGGACACTGTACAGAGTGGTCTGTTGTTCAAAATTGCCTCCACTTCACAAAAAATTGTTTGAAGACCTTCTTCATCAACACTCTGCTGATAGAGGATAGAGTTAAGTACTTGCCGTGCAGATCTGATTAGTCGCTCCCAGACACCGCCGTGGTGTGATGCAGCAGGAGGGTTAAAACTCCACTGAATTCCCGCTTTGAGCAGACTATCCTGAATCCGATCCTTATCTAAATCATTAAGAGCCTTTTTAAGTTCCTTTTGAGAGCCCACTAGATTTGTTCCATTGTCAGATCTGATCCTTTTAACTTGTCCTCTTCTGCAAACAAATCTTCTTATGGCATGTATGCAAGAGTCGGTTTCTAATGAGTTTGCAACTTCTAAATGAATGGCTCTGCTAGACATGCAAGTAAATATTACTCCATACCTTTTTACATAGCCTCTTCCTCTTTTCACTTCAATTGGACCGAAGTAATCCAATCCAACATTAGTGAAAGGTGGAAGGTCTGGTAGGATTCTCTCCAATGGCAAGTCTGACATTTTTTGCTCAACGGTTCTGCCTTTTATACGCCGACAGATCACACACTTGAAAATTATCCTTCGTGCTGCTGAATTACCCTTTACAATCCAATACTTTTTACGAAGGTGTGACAAGATGTAATTTCTACCGCTGTGACCAGACTGCTCATGTGCATGCCGTAGTAAAAGTGTTGAAATGTGAGCATCTTTAGGCAGGATGACTTGATGTTTTGTTTCCTCTGGCATAGCCAATTTGTGTAGCCGCCCCCCTACTCTCAGGATACCATCATTAAGCATGGGATCCAGCCGATAAAGTGAAAATTTCTTTAGAACACTAGAAGACTTTGTTTTCAATGTTGTCATTTCAGCTGGAAATGACGTTATTTGAGTGTATATAACAGCCTTTTCTGCAAGGGCCAATTCTTCCACAGTTAGGCGCTGTGTTTTGAAAAGTTTCACCTGACTGTCAATGTTTGATGCAGGCTCTTTTCTTTTCTTAACCTTCAGTGACAATATGCTTCTCAATCTGAGATACCAAGCTACAGCTTTCAACAGCCTCGTCCAATTTGAAAAATAAGAGATCAGGTGACTTGTTGGCGTTTCTGTCTCTTTTAGAACAGTAACATAGGCCACAATCTCCCCTTTAACTTCTGGATCATCTTTTGACAAAAGATAGGAATCCACTGACTTTTGTTTAAGCCAACTGTCTTCAGTAAACCACAGAAATTCTGGACCATGAATCCATCGACTACATTCCAGAAATTTCTCAGCATTCATTCCTCTTGATGCTTCATCCGCGGGGTTATATTTGGTACTCACATATCTCCATTGAGAACGATTGCTGTTTTCTCTTATAAAAGAAACTCTGTTGGCAACATAGGTTTTGAACCTCGTGTGGTCGTTTCCAATGTACTTAAGTACTGATTGGCTATCAGTCCAGAACATGGATGGTTTTAGGGAAAGATGCAGTTAATTTCGGAGCAATTTATCAATTTTTACCACAAGTACTGCTGCTGCCAGTTCTAGTCTAGGCACAGTCATCTGTTTTAGAGGAAGGACTCTAGATTTTCCAATCAGAAAAGCAACATGTACCATATCCTTCTCATTTGTCAGTTTAAGATAACTGACTGAGCCATAGCCACTCTCACTGGCATCAGCAAAGTGGTGCAATTGTGCCTTTACAATTATTCCAAAATCCTTTGGTTTGATACAACGTGCAACACTGAAATGCTTGATCTTTTCCAAACCACTAATCCATTCAGTCCATTGCTGGGTTACAGCATGTGGCAATGGTTCGTCCCATCCATAGCCCGTCTTGCATAGCTCTTGAAGAATTTGTTTTGCTGAAAGGATAAAAGGCGCAAGAAATCCAAAGGGATCAAAGATAGAACTTGACACAGATAGAATGCCTCTTCGAGTGTGTGGCTTTTGTTTGATTGTGATATTGAACTGAAATTGGTCAGAATTTACACACCATTCCAGACCAAGAGCTCTTTCTGTAGGGAGATGATCTTTGTCCAAATCCAATGTTCGGATTTCTTTTGCTCTTTGTTCATCAGGTATGGAAGCAATGACAGCGCGACTGTTGCTGACCCATTTAGTAAGCTCGAATCCTCCCATATGGCACAGGGCTGTGAGATCTTTTACTAGCTGCACTGCTTCAGGTTCTGTAGCCACGGATTTAACGCAATCATCTACATAAAAATTATCTCTGATGGTATTGGTCACTTGAGGATGATAAAGCAGTTCATTGTCATCTGCTGTCCTTTGCAGTTTGCGCAACTCGGTGAGGATACTGCTCCAAAGATGTGCACTAACATCCGGTATTCTTTTGGGTTCTGTGTGAAGTCACCTTGAGGCCACCATAAAAACCGCAAATAGTTTACATCAGAATTTGCTACTCTGACCTGATGAAACATGGACTTTATATCGGCCCTAATTCCAATGTGCTCTTGACGAAACCTTAACAAAACTCCTATAAGTGGACTGGACCTTGCAGAAGTTCTGAATTCAGAGAGGTACCCTTATATATACACTTCGTCGGCAGCCATATCACCCTGCAGCCCAAGACCGGTTGCCCACTGAAGCTAAGCAGGGTTGAGCCTGGTCAGTACCTGGATGGGAGACCTCCTGGGAAAAACTAGGTTGCTGCTGGAAGAGGTGTTAGTGAGACCAGCAGGGGGTGCTCACCCTGTGGTCTGTGTGGGTCCTAATGCCCCAGTATAGTGAAGGGGACACTATACTGGAAAAAGCACCGTCCTTCGGATGAGACGTTAAACCGAGGTCCTGACTCTCTGTGGTCATTAAAAATCCCAGAATGTCCTTCGATAAAGAGTAGGGGTGTTACCCCGGCATCCTGGCCAAACTAGCCCACTGGCCTCTGACCATCATGGCCTCCTAATCATCCCCATACACTGATTGGCTTCATCACTCTGTCTCCTCTCCACCAATAAGCTGGTTTGTGGTGGGCGTTCTGGCGCACTATGGCTGCCGTCGCATCATCCAGGTGGATGCTGCACATTGGTGGTGGATGAGGAGATAGCCCCCTTACTATGTAAAGCGCTTTGAGTGTCTAGAAACAAAGTGCTATATAAATGTAACAAATTATTATATGCTGCTCCACAATCAAATACCACCCTTAGGGTATTCTTTTTAGGGTGGTACACGCCATGGTGAGGAATGTACCAAGTGGACCCCTCTGATGGCTTTACTTCTTTTGGTGGGACTTCCTCAGCATAGTTTCTCTCTAAAATTGCATTCATGAATTTTGTATATTCCTGCTGGTACTATTCACTATTTTTAAATTTCCTTTTGAGACTGAGGAGACGCTGCTCTGCAATGTGGCGATTGTTAGGCATCATAGAATGTTCTTCTTTAAATGGCAACTTTAGACTGTAATGATTGTCCTGTAGAACTACAGATTCATTTACTATCTCCAGGAATTTTTTGTCCTCCATTGAGAGTTCCTTCTCTTCTGAAGTTACTTCACTGAACTCTTGGTTGTATTGTGAAATTAGTAGCCTTTCTAAGTTTGCCACTGAAATTCTGTTCACATAGACAGATGTTTCAGCATTTCCTGTCGTTTGCCCACCTCTCAAGGGTCCATTTACTACCCATCCTAGTAGGGTTTTTACTGCATATGGACCATCATCATGAGAGTTAACAATCTCCCACGGTTCCATTACCTTTGGGGCATTTGTGCCAATCAGCAACTCCACCTCTGCACGTATATAAGGAAGTTGAACGTTCTTTAGATATGGCCACTGAGATAATTCTTCAGGTCTGGGAATGTTGTCTGTCGTGACCGGCATTTCCTTCTGTGTGAAAACATCAGGTAAAGGCAAGAATTTGTTGTCATTCAATGCAGAAACTTCCAAACCGGAAATAATACTGGTGGAACAGATCTTTCCTGTGCCATGGTGCACAATAAGATATTAGTTTTGCGTCCTTTGATGTTGAGCTGAGACATAAGTCTTTGGGTACAGAAGGTAGCAGAGGACCCTGGATCCAAAAGAGCATATACCTCAAGCACTTTACTGCCCTTTGCAGCCTTAACTTTAACAGAAACAATGGAAAGAATGCATTTTTGATCACCGGCCCAATATGCCCACAAGCTTTTGGGGAAACTAATGCATTACCTATTGCATCATTTTGTTTTTCTACTTGCTTTTCCTTTTTACTTGCTGCTCAATGTGCAAAACACTAGGGTGTGATTGATTGCACCTCCGGCAAATGAGACGATTCTTGCATTCTTTACTCACATGACCGCGTGCTTGTTTTTCAATAAATATAATTAAATCCAAAAATTTTACTCTGCATCCAAGTTGCTCTTGTAACTCATATGCAACCGTGCGCCATTTCTCCCTGAGCTTGTATGGAAGTTTAAGTATGATGTTTCTCATGTTAGAAATCGCATTGAATTCCTCCATATAATCCATATCTGACATAGACGTGCCACAAGCTCTAAGGAACATTGCAAAATCCTGTAGTGCCTTTGAATCTTCAGGCTTTATTACAGTCCAGGAATTTGCCCTTTCCATATAAGCACATGATATCTTGTACTCATTTCCAAAATTTTCTTTAAGCAGCACTTTAGCAGTTTTATAGCCTTTAGATGGAGACATATATTCACAGCTTTTGACAAGTCTTTGAGCTTGGCCTCTGGTGAACTGAATAAGAAGCTGCAAGCGCTCTTGATTATTCTCAGTCTTTCTCTCTACCATGTTTTCAAAAGAGTGAATAAATGATGCGTAATGCAGGATTTCTCCATTAAAAATAGGAATATCAACCTTAGGCAAAGTTGACAGAATGTGCTGCTTTACCAGGATTTTAGTTAACTCATTTTGATTTTCGATAACTTTAGCAATATTGTGGTCTTGGTCTGCATATGACTGCTGACTTGTAGACAAGACTGTGGACTTCTCACTTTTTACTTGAATGCGTGGTTTTGTCAGGTCTTTAAAAGGAGGGGCATAACTTGGAATGGTACTTTGAATACCAACACCTTCTTTTAGTTTAACATCTTCTGCACCTTTAACCACAGAGTGCGAGGCATAACCCAAATCATCCGATTGTACACTCTCATCTTCCCTTGTGTCTGCTTGAGGATTAATCATTGTAGTTTCAGCCTTTTTTAGATAAGAGATCTTTGCTGTAGCAGCTTCTAGTTCACCTTGAACTTCCAAAGCTTCCACTCTTTTTCTTAACAACTCTTGATGTTCCTCCAACTCATGCCTTTTTTGAAGCGTAGCAGCCTTAACTAATAATGCTGCCCTTTTTGCTTCTTCTTGTATACGGATAGAGCTGGTTGATTTGCTACTTAATCTACTTGAACTTTTCGACCTGCTGCTGCATACAGACCTACAATCACCATCTCCATTGTTTGACTGCATACAGGAATTTACATCGGAGGTGGCACCAGGCAGGTTCACAGTCTCTTAAGTTTCTACAGTGGTGGTCCATTTTGACACATCTGCTAGAAAAAAATTTATTTGTATCATTCTGGGCTCATACCATGTTCTGATATCCTCATTTTTATCTTCCTCTTCCAACATTTCAACATAAGTTTCATGCAGGGTCTTGAAGTCTTTCAATTGTTCATTAAACTAATCATATTGCCTTTAACTTCATCCAGATATTCTTTGTCAACCATTAAAGAATTCACACTTCTCAAACGTCTGGTAACATGTGACATTTTTGCTGATCTGGATAAACGAAGCCTGGACACCTCTTCATTTAGGCTTTCCATCTCCACAACTTCAGTTGTATCTGGATCTATCGCATCCATTTTTTTTTTATAGTTATTATTTACACTTTACACTTTAGGCGTGGAATAATTAAAGACAACAATGCCTGCTCCAGCTGCTATGTCTCTTTAAAATCTCGTTGCTTAGCCCGCCAACATCGGGAAGTTTAACAAGATAACAGTCCTTTAAAACAGTCATTTCCTCAACGCGCTTCATTCAGCTTTAAATAACTTCAAGTGCATACCTCAGTCGCAGCGTTCTTGACATTCCTTTGATGCGAACTATCCATTTCCACTTCTCGTTCGAATTCAAGTCGCTCGCGCGATCCGATCTCCAATATCCAATAAGACTTCACGGAATGTCTTTGACTTGGTGACTTGTGTAGCGGCAAAAACTCCCTTTAATTTACCACCTGGGAAACGCCTTGAACAGTGTACTGCGGTAAAGTTGGTTTTATATTCACACATTCGGACTTCCGCGTTCAATAACTTTCTGTTTTAATGTGCAATAAAGTAATTATTTGCTAATTTATTCAGCGACATGATTTTCAACCTACTACATTTTTCACAATTGATCAAAATGGTCAACCATTGTTTAAATGGCATACTTACTGGCGAACGTCCATTGAATGTCCAACATAGTGTGGCAAACACGATAGGGACCGTCTAAAAAGTTGTATTTTGTTTCATTGTGTGCAAACAGACAACTACATTTTAACCATCTACAGAAGTAGATGTAGAAATATCACTCACATTATGTATTCTAATGCTACAGATTTTTCTTTAGCAACAATAAAAATAGTATTATAATTATTGTGTTTGGAAAAGATGTTTAGGAAATTAAAAAAGAATGAGCATACATGAATTGTAATTTGGTAACAATCCAAATAAGTGTAAAATCACCTGTAATCTCCTGAACATGATTAATGGCTTCATTTTACAACTGTTTTATTAATTTATTTGCTTCAAAATTAACAAGAACTGTGTTGGTTATTTCAGTAGGCTTTGAAATCATGGGTGGACCGCACCAAAGCAAGTTGGAACATCTTGTTTTGCCCCTACAGAACATACTGCAGCCCATGTCTTGCTGTTTTAGTCACCTCTGTTTCTCTGGTTTTAAGTGTGATAAAGACTTAACAGTGTAACAGTGTTCTACAGGTGTTCAATGAAAATAAAGGCTACATGTTTATCTGTCTCTGTTGTATGACATCTTCATTTAATATTAAACTCTCACAATATCACAATGTATGTGCATTCATTGATATTTACAGTCCTGCAAAAATATCACTGTCCATGGTACTAATTATGTCAGATTATAGACAAGTACTCAGAAAGCATGACAGTAAACAGGAAGTTTATTTTGGGCGAACACTCAAAAACTAGTGGAAAAATTCTTCAAGATGGTTTATAAATAATTTGCGCCTCACATATACATTCAATTTCTATTATCACTGTATTCTATGGGATTCTTCAATGGCACATCATCAGTTCAATAACTTTTGAAAAGAGGGTCACAGCGCTCCAAAACAAAATGCTAAATATTTATTGGACCATAAAGAACATACTACAAGTCTTTATCGTGCTATTAATTACTCTAGATGTTTAATTTCTATTATCACTGTATTCTATGGGATTCTTCAATGGCACATCATCACTTCAATAACTTTTGAAAAGAGGGTCACAGCGCTCCAAAACAAAATGCTAAATATTTATTGGACCATAAAGAACATACTACAAGTCTTGATCGTGCTATTAATTACTCTAGATGTTTAATTTCTATTATCACTGTATTCTATGGGATTCTTCAATGGCACATCATCACTTCAATAACTTTTGAAAAGAGGGTCACAGCGCTCCAAAACAAAATGCTAAATATTTATTGGACCATAAAGAACATACTACAAGTCTGTATTGTGCTATTAATTACTCTAGATGTTTAATTTCTATTATCACTGTATTCTATGGGATTCTTCAATGGCACATCATCAGTTCAATAACTTTTGAAAAGAGGGTCACAGCGCTCCAAAACAAAATGCTAAATATTTATTGGACCATAAAGAACATACTACAAGTCTTTATCGTGCTATTATTTACTCTAGATGTTTAATTTCTATTATCACTGTATTCTATGGGATTCTTCAATGGCACATCATCACTTCAATAACTTTTGAAAAGAGGGTCACAGCGCTCCAAAACAAAATGCTAAATATTTATTGGACCATAAAGAACATACTACAAGTCTGTATTGTGCTATTAATTACTCTAGATGTTTAATTTCTATTATCACTGTATTCTATGGGATTCTTCAATGGCACATCATCAGTTCAATAACTTTTGAAAAGAGGGTCACAGCGCTCCAAAACAAAATGCTAAATATTTATTGGACCATAAAGAACATACTACAAGTCTTTATCGTGCTATTATTTACTCTAGATGTTTAATTTCTATTATCACTGTATTCTATGGGATTCTTCAATGGCACATCATCACTTCAATAACTTTGAAAAGAGGGTCACAGCGCTCCAAAACAAAATGCTAAATATTTATTGGACCATAAAGAACATACTACAAGTCTGTATTGTGCTATTATTTACTCTAGATGTTTAATTTCTATTATCACTGTATTCTATGGGATTCTTCAATGGCACATCATCAGTTCAATAACTTTTGAAAAGAGGGTCACAGCGCTCCAAAACAAAATGCTAAATATTTATTGGACCATAAAGAACATACTACAAGTCTGTATTGTGCTATTATTTACTCTAGATGTTTAATTTCTATTATCACTGTATTCTATGGGATTCTTCAATGGCACATCATCACTTCAATAACTTTTGAAAAGAGGGTCACAGCGCTCCAAAACAAAATGCTAAATATTTATTGGACCATAAAGAACATACTACAAGTCTTGATCGTGCTATTAATTACTCTAGATGTTTAATTTCTATTATCACTGTATTCTATGGGATTCTTCAATGGCACATCATCAGTTCAATAACTTTTGAAAAGAGGGTCACAGCGCTCCAAAACAAAATGCTAAATATTTATTGGACCATAAAGAACATACTACAAGTCTTTATCGTGCTATTATTTACTCTAGATGTTTAATTTCTATTATCACTGTATTCTATGGGATTCTTCAATGGCACATCATCACTTCAATAACTTTTGAAGGAAGACACTGACTTACCCAGTACACATTGTATAATATAAATTTTTCATTAAATAATACACCCCACTTGAAATCAATAGCTCAATTGAAAGAACATACTACCACTCTATATTTCTTATGCGAATTGTTGCTTTATGCTCCCAGCATGTTGCATTGCTTTCTTCATTGACACCTTACACAGTTCAATAGGTCTGGAAAAACAGATCAAGTCATCCAAGGAAGATTATAAATTCTTTTTTTAGTCTCAAAGACCAAGCTACAATTCTATATTGTACATGTTTTGCTTTATACGTTTCATACCTATTAATTACATGCTGTATAGGTTTATCCATTGACACATGGTCCACTTCAATAGCTTTAGAAAAAAGGGTCGTAGTGCTCCAGAACGAGTTTGGAAAATTGTTTATTTGACCCTATAGAGCATACTCTTCAGTGTACATATATTTCAGTGTACATATATTACATATAAGCCTTTTAGGTTTTTATCAATCACACAATATCCACTTCAATAGTTTTTGAAATGACTGAGCAACTGCTCTAAAACAAGTTAGAAATCCTTATAAATAGTTTACAAAACAAACTGCAGTCCAGGTTTTCTTGTCTCTTCATCTCTGTTTTTGTAATTTTGTGTGATACTTGTGTGAGCTGTGATCCTTATAATGAGGTATGCAACATTGTTGACAAGGTGTTGAATTAACATAAATATATTCTTATGTTTTATGTTTATGTTGTTTTCTGTATTCATCTAACATTAAACTCACTCAATATAATCCATGTTCACTGATCAATATTTACAGTCTTGCAGAACTGTCACTGTCCATGGTTCAACATTTTTCATGTTACAGAAAAACATGTATTTTTTAATTTTTCAATTTGATAAGAAGCTAACTGCATTGCTTTTTATAGCTGCACTATAACAAACTCAGTATAGCCTACCTACCACAGCAGAACTATTTTTTAATGGAAAGACTTACATTTTCACAGCTTTTAAGCAAGCCTTGATAATGTGATTATTTAGCTGAATGGCATTTTTGGCCAACATGTCATCGACGTTTTTAAATTGCAAATCGGCATGCTTTGCTGAAATGTGAACATATGCATGTAGTACACCCGCAGACAAGATGACTTTCCAGGGGGCAAAGTTTATGAAATGGGCCCTCTCTATAGTGGAGGATGGTTTGTAAAAAATTGATTGGATGCCAATGGACTAACACAATCAAACTTGCAGTGATATCAGATAAGGAGGCTAAGACAACTAACTTGGCCAAAAAAAGGCGATCCCAGCACTTAGGAGAGGGCATTTTAATTGGTTCAAAAGATTCACCTTTTTACCCAAATTCTCATTTTACTTTAATTCTAACATTTGAGGAGACTTTTTGCCTCAGAACATTTGAAAAACAAACTTTTTCTTAAGTTTGTAGAGCTTTAAAAATGTTTTGACAAGTGGGGTGGGGCTAAGAGCCATGGGAGCCGCCAAGCTTTACCTCCATGGATCTCAGTTGCACCCCACTCATCACAATGATAATTTTGTACAGCTTTCTTGCATGCATATCACATTCAATCAGATCTTTATAGTTAAGTCCTATTTAGCAACAGCATTCTAGCATGTGCTTATGTAGTTCGCTCTCACTATACACTTGCATGTAAATAGTCAAACAACATGCAGTACATGCAGTCCAAAAGTTTTGCTTTCCATCCTCAACCTAACTGTATTAGCCTCAACCAAAACGTAGAAGGCAACAACAAAAAACATCTAAGAAAATCTACATTTATTTCATGACATTCAAACCAAATAATCATCAACATAACAAAATCATAAAAATGTAACTGCACAAGGCAATTAAATAAATAAACAAGAAAAATAAAATAAAAAAGAATTACCCTCTTAGGAACATAATGGTATGAACCAATTTCCTGTGACACAGCATAAAGATGACACTGGGACACCAAGTCTCCCTTTTGTTTACTGATGCGTGGAGTGCTGCCACTAACCCCATGGATCAGAGCACCTTAAACCTCAGGTAACTGAAATAGTAGAAATATACAAAAAGTGTGCACCCTTGAATGAATGATGCACCATTCTAATAAAGTCTTTAACTCATTGGCTTGTGTGTTGGTTTGGCTTGTGTGTTTGTTGTTAGAGGGTGTCTGTAAAATACAAAATAACAAAATGTAAGTAAACAATTGGTGAGGCCAAATATGTGGCATTGCCATAAACTCAGCTCTTAACTCTTTATGTTGGAATTCTAAGAATGTCTGATTGGAAACTATATAACTATTGTATCACAAGTCATTTTAATCATTGAGGCCTCATGACTGGTCGGTTTGGGAGGCAGGGTTTTCTTTGCTAAAATGTAGTAATTTTGATGAGTGGCCCTCAACCCAGTCCTGGAGGGAACCTTAGTACAACATGTTTTGTATGTCCCCCTCTGGCACACCTCATTCAGTTCTTGCAGTCTTAAGGTGACAGATTAAGGAGAAATACAAAATCTGCATTAGGGGTCCTCCAGAAATTTGTTGAGAACAACTGATTTGGAAAATAAGGCACAATCCAGTCTGTTCAGTCATACCGGGTGAACAATGTTACATTATAATGATCACAAATTCACACTTAATTGTTTTTTTTTTTGCTATATATACTCTTTTACAGTTAAAATAATGACTTCAGAATAATTGGTTTATAGTTTGTCACGTGTCACTAAAGAAATCAACACAACACAGGCCCAAATTGAACAACAGAGGCACAAAATGTTTACACAAAGTTTTGATGAAATTGTTTTAGCTATTTCAAACTCACTGAAGTGCCTGTCTAAATAAACATTCTGTTTGATATTGTTTTCTAAATGTTATTAACAACATGATGAATTCAGCACCGAGGACAGTGACAGTTCTGCAAAGCTGTAAACTCACTCAGTGCACACAGAGAATGATATTGAGTGAGTGCAATATTAAATGAATACTAAATACTACAGAAAACCATGAAATAGAGAATATTAAGTCAGTTCATTCAACAACATGTTCATTAGGCTGTGGCATCTTATATTGAAAACTTAATAATCTAAAAAAAAGGATGTTTAAACTCCAAACAAAGATTAAAATGGAATTAGCTTTTTTATTGAGACAACTTGGCTCATTCTGCAGAATCCTTTGTGTGTTTTATTTTAATTTTTTTGGTAGTGTTCACAAAACTTTTTGTGGGAATGTACCTCTGTGGTACTACTATCCAGTCAGGACAAATTGGAGCAATCATCTGATGAACAGCAGGTGTTAGATAAGCCAAAACTTTAAAAGGTTCGATACTGTGGGTTCTTTAGCGCAGTGGTTTTCAAACCTGTCCTGCAAGCACCCCTGCCCTGCACATGTTGTATGTCTCCCTTATCAGACACACCTGATTCAACTCATCAGCTCTTTGAATCAGGTGTGTCTGATAAGGGAGACATATAAAATGTGCAGGGCAGGGGTGCTTGTAGGACAGGTTTGAAAACCACTGCTTTAGAGCAAAACAAAAGAGTAAGAAGACAAAGGTCAAAACTCATGGGTAGACATAAAAAAGGACAAGCAGTAAAAAGAACAGATGTATGGGCAGAAGCAGAGGAAAGGAAGCCATGTGTTTCAGTTTTTGAAAGCTGATATTTTAAACCGGACCAGGGATATTCATCTGCCATATGGTCAGATATATCCATTGCTTTATTTGGTGAGGACACAAGAAAGAATCGGCACTGGTTATGGGTCATATGGAGCAAAAACAGAAATGGTGTTAGGGACCAGCTAGCCATGAACAATCCAAGTGAGCAAACAACACTGGAGCCAGGAGACATTATGACAAACGAAGGTAAATTATTTTGTCTGCCTCTGTAATTATGTCATCCAATAGCAATTGTATATAGTGGACCCACAACATATTAAGACACTTTTGCTGTGGGCCAACTTGTTGTTAAACAATTATTAGTTAATTGTTTAAGAATAATACTATCAAACCAAATAGTATTCGGTCTAACCATAAACAAATTTTAACAGACTGTTTCTAAAATAAATACATTTTTAGCTTACTTGTAAATAATAGCATCATGTATTAATCATGGACAAAGATATTCCAACCATTGTTGTTACCTCACCAGACTTTTATCTCCATTCACCATGTGTTCCAGCATTTATTTATTCTTATATTGTTCAGATTTAATTCAAACATGTGCTGAACATAAATATCTAATTTTCATTAGATGTCATGAAAGTCATGAATGTCAAATGAATGTCAAAATATTCATGAATATACACTTACTGTTCAATCTGATCTACCATAGACACTGTAATGAGTTGGAAAGAGGACACTGAGGCAGATATTGTCCTAAATAACATGGACTCACAGGATGACACAGTAGACCTGGAAAGAGAGAGTGCAACTGAGGATAGTGGTCTAAATAACATTGGCCCAGAGGATACCAGAGTGACCCTAGAGGGAACTGAAACAAGTGAGTATGCATCATTGGGAGATGCTGGTCCAAATGTTTACAGGACAGCACAAAAGGTGCGTAAACAGTTTACCATCACACTTAATAGAAAGGAATGGAAGAAAATAAGACCTTCGAAAGGTTCCACTAAATTAAGGCCACCCTGGACCCACTACCTCTATAATGCATTTAAAAACGAGAATCCCTGTTGCACTCTATCGTTTAAATATCAGAACATAAAAGCTGCCCACAGCAGGAAAACAAAATGTCCATATTTACACATTGTGGCAATTTGCACATTCCCATCATGCCAGGCAAAATACAAATTTAAACTGAAAACCAAGCCTGAAAGAATGTGCAAAATGGTAAAGATGCTGGTCAGTCAACATGGACAAATAAAACACAAAGTGTGTGAGAAAAGGTTTAGACCAGCAACAAACCTCAAAAGAGGAGCACTTGCTAGAGCAATTACACGTGGACCTAGTCATTATTTCTACACAAAACTGAAAACCACACCCAAAGAAGAACTTTTGTGTGGAAATATGTCCAGCTGCCTCAACAGGAATGTGCTGAAGGTTATCCGCTCAGAAATTAGGAAGAAGAAACTACTCCACACTGATGTGTTAACGGAAATACATCTCATGCAAGGCATACTAAAAGGATGTGATACCAGATTTTTTAAACTACCAGGTACATACAGCATTTTAGCATGGACCCCTTTGGTGTTCATATGTACACTGAGCTTGGTATAAGTATCCTTGTCGATCATTTACGCAGTAGGCTTCCTGTGTCCCTTTATCTGGATGCCACTGGAGGAGTGGTCTCAAAAATCGCAGATCAGCCAAAGCGAATTCTATACTACTCACTCACTCTTCCAGGAAGGGGTCGGGATGCTCCCCCTTTACCAATCTGTGAAATGCTATCAAATGAGCATTCGGTACCACCAATCACATATTGGCTCATGCAATTTACATTGCATTTGTCCAAATACACACAAATGCACATACACCAGGTTGAGACGGACTATAGCTGGGCTCTCATGCAAAGTGTTCTGCTAGCTTTCAATAGGGAGCACATCACATCCTACCTAGAACGAGCTTTTGATATCTGCACAGGCAAAAAAACACAGGATGACATGAAGCCTTACACTGTGCTGCACATGTGTTCTGCTCACATCCTCAAAGCAGTCAGACAGGCAATATCAAAGCAAACTGATGACCAAGGTCTTAGAGACTTTGTCACATTTGCCTTTGCAAGACTGCAGAATGCCTGTTCATTAGCTGAAACAAGACATATCTTTAGTGCACTGTGTTCTGTCCTGACCACTCCAAAAAGCTGTGAAAATGTCAATGCAAGCCTGCAAATTCTTGAAAGTGTAATTGCTAAACCCCAAGAAGGCAAGCTCGATGAAACAATAGAAATTGGAGACACGGAAAAATGGGACTGTGAAGACAGAAACAATGCTACTACGATTGTGGGTAGTTCACCATTCATACCGTATTTCAGACAGATCTTTGAAGAAGCCAAGGAACACTCAGCAAGTGAGACATCTTTCTCTAAGGACAACAATCCATACTTTTGTCCAGGTATCATCGACATGCTCTTTGACCACTACCTTGCAATTTTTCCTATGTGGAGTGGTTTGCTGTTAAGACATCTAGAATTTGCATCACATGATCAGAAGGACATAAAAACAAAATCACACAAAACAAGAGACACTAATTGCCATGTGGAAAAGTGGTTTGGTATTGTAAAACATACCATCATGAAATCTAAGAAAAAGCTCAGACCAGGAACTTTCATCAGAAAAATGCATTGCTCCCTGCAAACAAGATACACCGAACACATCAATCAGCACAACCTCTCCGAAGATCTGTTGCTAAAGCCTCGGCCACCAATGGACATCAGTCATTCCCAGGAAACATGGATGAAGAGAAGGAAAACACAATTATCAGGGAAAAAATCCAAATACTTTTCAGCACCAAACAACATACCAGGTCCACAAAAAAAACAAAGGACCCAGAAGTGTCAAAAGGACCTGGCAAAGAGCCAGGCAACAGGTTCAAACCTGGACCATAATTGTCTACCAGCAGAGATACTATCTGTAGAAGATGAGGTAATACTGTCATTAATGTAAAGATTTAAAACTGTGTACTACATTTAATCAATGAAGTTGAGGGAAAGTAATTCATAAGGTGGATGTTATTGTAGGTTGAAATGTTATGGACAAAACCCTCAAATCTGAGATCTGATCTGGTTGTTGCCATTCTGAGGTCCCCTGATCACAAACAGGAGTACCTCTTGCATCATAGTGCATTCCAAAGTTTAAGGCCCCATGACTGGTTATTTGGAGAGGTATGTCTATCGGGAATAAAATATGAATGCCAAATAGTGCACCATTTGGCAAATACATGTATAAAACAAAATGTATGTTGTTAAATTACAATGTGTATGTGTGTATTTTCAGACTATTGAATGCTATCTAAGAGCAATTCTTAATGTAAAGGGTGCATCTGATAAACTCTACCAACTGAGTCATTACACTACAGGTGTAATTTTAAACGGCACGAGAGCAGTTGGCCCAACAAAGATTAAGAAAAGTGAGTGGAACTCTTGTTATTTTTCTGAGTATTTAGGTCATACCTACAACATTGATTGTATTTTTGAATGTCATACAGGTCAACTTTGAGCAATATGATGGTGTAATCGCTGCTGTGAATGTCAACAATGTACACTGGACATTTGTGGTAAGTAGAAAATAAATATCTTGTTTAAAATACGTATTACACACAAAGACATTCCAATATTAATGTTTCAGCACATTTTAATTAATTATGTATTATTTTGTCTTTTTAGTATGTCAATGCTGTATCAAAACAAATTTTTGTGCTTGACCCTCAATTTGGAAATAATGAAAAGGAAGCAGCCACACAGGCCTGTAAAAATTTGGGTACATTGGCTTTCTTTTAAAACAACCTGTAATGTTTTTGCTGTCAAAACACTCTGTTGTTGGTATATTTGGGACTTTGCAGAAGAACACCAAAATCACAGTGCATTGTTTTGTGCAACAACAGGGAATTCTTCAAAATGAGGAGAAATCGGGATTCAATAGAAGACTGGGTAGACACTAAATGGCAGCCTGGCACAATAGACCATACATTTCAGGATGATGGTTACAGCTGTGGTGTGTTTGTGATGCAGGTAATAAAAATAGTAGCATACTTAAGCTTTGTTTTTAGCTTTTTCCACATCAGACTTTGTTTCTAATATTAATATTTGATGTTTTTTTTGTGTAGATGGCCAGGCAGGTTGTGGAAAACTTTCCAAAAATTCCGGAAAGCATTCACATAGATCCCAGCAAGGATTGGATGAGGAACTGCAGGAGAAATATGGCTAAAGACATTTTACTAGCATCAGGTATTTTAGCTTTTTATGTCCTTTTGTGTATTTCTTTGACAGACCATTTATTAAAAGCACATCCCTATCTTCATGTTAATAATTGCAGTCTCAAGGGAAGAATATTGTTCCGTCTGTGGGCAAAAACCTAAACCAAACAAGGACGAGATTTGGGTAATCAATATGTCATGATTTCACTAGTGACAAAATAGGAAGTGAATTTAAAAAATAACAAATCTAACAACATGTGTCCTTTTTGTTCTCAGATTCAGTGTGAATTGTGCCAGAGGTGGTTTCACGTAAAATGCCTCAACATAGTGGTCCCATCAAAAGACCAATCATGGTTTTGTATTTTGTGCATATAATTTATTTAGAGGTGTTTATTGTATGTGTTTGTAACTTTTCTTTTTATTTGTTATGCTAAATGCATAAAAAACAGTACATTTTCTGTTTGTATTGTTTATTTTACCTGTGGCTCTATGTTTACATTAGTTTTTTGAAAGATAAACAAATATGTTTTGGGCTACTCAACTTTCGTGTGTGTTTTCTGTTTCAAAATGACTGATTTGAAATGACTACACAAAAAATTGATAAATAGTACTTTATCAGACCATTTAGAGTATCTTTGTAAAAGCAGCACTATGCAGAAAGACAGCATTAACAGTGTAGATATTTCTTCATAAAATTAGCGTAATCAAATTGAATTAGGTTGAATCATTTGAGCTCTAGTACATTCAAGAGATAGCAGCTATTTCAGTATCTCCAATAGGCTATAGATGGCTGCATTGCCTAAATTGTGATTTTTGTCCAAAGTGGATTTTTAATTCAATACATACAGAAATTATGTAACAGTGTATTTATGTTTGTTTATTTATTTATTTATTAACACACTGAACACTAGAGTAAGGTTGAAAATAATCAAAGACTTTGCTTTCCTGTCCCAAACATCTATTGGGTAACAAAAGGGCTATTTGGCATTCCTGAAAGCACAGATGTGCTGATAGTGATCTAAGGCCTGTAGGCCAAGATGTGTTTAGAGTACATTGAGGTCTGTGGCACATTTTGCCCAGTGGGGGAAGCTGTAATCTGCTGATTGGTCAGTTTGAATGTCTCTCATTGGGTTTTAGTCACATGGTCAAGAAGGGATAAAATAAGATTGTAACTGTTGCTCTGTCTCTTTTCTTTGCTGGAACTCTCCCTCTTTTTCATCCTCTCTCTATCTCCCCACCCCCTTTTTCTCTCTCTTATGTAACATTTTACATACATGTTGGGCACAATTAACTGGTAATGTTTACATCCTTCATCTATTTTGTAACCAATTAAAGTTTAACCATAACAAAATACTGTTATTAAACAATTTCAATTATAAATTATGTACTAAAGTCTTGATTCAACATTGACTTTGAAGTGCTACCTATTGCAATACAATATAGTCACTTAATAGCAATACAATAATAATAATAATAATAATACGTGTTCTCCCACATATTTAGCTATTCTAACTGCGCTCATTTCCGTCGTTGGTGGCAGTGGGTGGTAATACACTAGAAATTTACAGTTTTATACCATCGTGCTGATAACGTTTCTTTAGTCATTCGGCTATCATACAGCCTGAGCCACCCTTACACTAGCGAAACACAAACATCTTTATATATTTAGGGTGTAGAACAGGGGTTCTCAAAGTTTACATTCAAAGGTCCGAATCTGAATTATCATCAACGTCAAAAGGTCCGAAATAATTGTTATTACAAAACGTGTTTTTATAAACATGCTTATTACTTTATATAACAATTCAACTTGATATATGCTTAATTATAATATTTATGACGTCATCAGGTGTACTTGTGTTTACGAAAATGAACCATAGTTTTATACAAATAAAAAAACAAAAAAACATTTGGTTACTATTAAACCATGATAATCACAAATTAACCATGGCCTTGCTACACTAACCATAGTTTAACCATTGTATTTGTAGTAAAACTGGTTATATAAATTGTAATCAATATGCAAAATAAAAAATTAAATTTTTACTACACTTTTATTATAATAAAACCATGGTTATTTTTCATAAGAGTTACTCAACAGTACTGAATTTTTATACAACTAAATGCCCAATAAAGCAGTTCTCATTTAGACCTACATATTTAATGTTTCTGAAATAGTACTTCAATGTAACCTGCAGTCCCTTCAACTGAATTGCCAAAATCCTTAATTATAATTTTTTTTAAATATATATTTCATGGAGCACAAACGTGCATATTTCAACCCTTTACAGATTAACTACATCCATGTTCATATGTCAGACAGTCAACAGTGATAGGTTTTAGGAAACGCTGTTTTGTACTCGTTCAGTCTGCTGCGGATCGGTTCGGTTCCTTGAATACGCTGCTAACTCTGCTGGTGGAGAAAGACTGCGTCGGGAAGGCGAAACCTCGCGCTCGCGGGGCGAAACCGGTGACATTATTCTACTGAATGAAATCTAAGGTTTATCCAAAATGTCGCTAGTTGCTATGTGCTTTGTCTTACAAAAGAGTCTGTAATCACTGCAACACTGGTTCATGCGCCCGTGTGTGTGTGTGTGTGTGTGTGTGTGCGCGCGCCACGCACACCGCACGGAGGTCCGAGTGCGCTTGAAATATCAAGTGGAGGCGGGTCCGGATTGAATTCCCTCCCGGTCCGGATCCGGACCGGAGTCCGGACTTTGAGAAGCCCTGGTGTAGAACGTACACATAATAAGCCTAGCTTAAGCCTAGCACTGATTTTTTACTGACATTTTGTATTGGTTTCTTCAATGACACATTAACCAGTTCAATAGCTTTTTTTCTTCAGTGAAGAAATATTTTGTTGAGATGCTCAATTTCTACTAGCAATGTGCTGTTCAATACACATCATACAATCACACAATTCAATAGCTTTTCTTGGCTGAAGAGCTCTGAAACTAATTTGACTTTACAGAACAAACGGCAGAACAGAACTCCCCAGAGGCCTCATTTATAAAAATCTCCGTAGATTTCATCCTAAAAATGTTCGTAGCTACTCACAAAAGGTAGATTTTGCTATGCACAATTTATACACACACATATATATATATATATATATAAAATCAGGCATGCGCCAGAACCTGCGCAAAAAAAATCCCTTTATAAATTCCAGTCAGAGGAAGATTGTACGTGCATCTCCACCCCGTCTCTCCCATAAACCACCATATATAGAACGTACAACGCCTAGTTTTAA
>JAPDDM010000046.1:0-7500 GCA_027474115.1 Schizopygopsis malacanthus
CTCCTTAACGTGGGCTCCCCGAACGAAGCTGAAGACACAAGACAGACCCTCGTCAGCTCGGGAGAGAAACACCGCATGAAGAGATATCAATGTGTGTGTGGTGTGTTGTGTTTGAGTCTGTGTGTGGTGTGTTGTGTTTGAGTCTGTGTGTGGTGTGTGTGTTTGAATCTGTGAGTGTGTGTCTGTGTGTGTTTGAGTCGTGTGTGTTGTGTTTAAGTCTGTGGGTGTGGTGTGGTGTGGTGTTGTGAGTCTGTGTGTGTGTGAGTGTGTTTTGTGTGTGTGTTTTTGATCTGTCTGTTGTGTGTGTGTGTGTGTGTGTGAGTCTGTGTGTGTGTTTGAGTCTGTCTGTCTGTGTGTGTGTGTGATGTGTGTTTGAGTCTGTCTGTGGTGTGGGTGTTTGAGTCTGTGTGTGTGTGTGTGTGTGTGTGTGGGTGTGTGTGAGTCTGTGTGTTGTCTGTGTCTGTGTCTGTGTGTGTGTTTGAGTCTGTCTGTTGTGTGTGTGTGTGTGTGTGTGTGTTGAGTCTGTCTGTCTGTGTGTGTGTGTGTGTGTGTGTGTGGTTTGAGTCTGTCTGTGTGTGTGTGTGTGGTTGAGTCTGTTGTGTGTGTGTGTGTGTGTGTGTGTGTTTTGAGTCTGTGTGTGTGTGTGTGTTTTTGAGTCTGTGTGGTGTGTGTGTGTGTGTTTGAGTCTGGTGTGTGTGTGTGATTAAGTCTGGTGTGTGTGTGTGTGTGTGTGTGTGAGTCTGTGTTGTGTGTGTGTTTGAGTCTGTCTGTGTGTGTGTGTGTGTGTGTGTGAGTCTGTGTGTGTGTTTTGAGTCTGTCTGTGTGTGTGTGTTAGTCTGTGTGTGTGTGTGTGTGTGTGTGTGTGTGTGTGTGTGTGTGTGTGAGTCTGTGTGTGTGTCTGTGTCTGTGTCTGTGTGTGTGTTTGAGTCTGTCTGTGTGTGTGTGTGTGTGTGTTTGAGTCTGTCTGTCTGTGTGTGTGTGTGTGTGTGTGGTGTGTTTTGAGTCTGTCTGTGTGTGTGTGTGTGTGTTTGAGTCTGTGTGTGTGTGTGTGTGTGTGTGTGTGTTTGAGTCTGTGTGTGTGTGTGTGTGTGTGTGTGTGTGTTTGAGTCTGTGTGTGAGTGTGTGTGTTTGAGTCTGTGTGTGTTGTGTGTGTGTGTTTTGAGTCTGTGTGTGTGTGTGTTGTGTGTTTGAGTCTGTGTGTGTGTGTGTGTGTGTGTGTGTGTGTTTGAGTCTGTGTGTGTGTGTTTGAGTCTGTGTGTGTGTGTTTGAGTCTGTGTGTGTGTGTGTGTGTTTTGAGTATGTGTGTGTGTTTGAGTTTGTGTGCGTGTGTGTGTTTGAGTTTGTGTGCGTGTGTGTGTTTGAGTCTGTCTGTGTGTGTGTGTTGAGTCTGTGTGTGTGTGTGTGTGTGTTTGAGTCTGTGTGTGTGTGTGTGTGTGTGTGTGTGTGTGAGTCTGTGTGTGTGTGTGTGTGTGTTTGAGTCTGTGTGTGTGTGTGTGTGTTTGAGTCTGTGTGTGAGTGTGTGTGTTTGAGTCTGTGTGTGTGTGTGTGTTTGAGTCTGTGTGTGTGTGTGTGTGTTTGAGTCTGTGTGTGTGTGTGTGTGTGTGTGTTGTGTTTGAGTCTGTGTGTGTGTGTTTGAGTCTGTGTGTGTGTGTGTTTGAGTCTGTGTGTGTGTGTGTGTGTTTGAGTATGTGTGTGTGTTTGAGTTTGTGTGCGTGTGTGTGTTTGAGTTTTGTGTGCGTGTGTGTGTTTGAGTCTGTCTGTGTGTGTGTGTTTGAGTCTGTGTGTGTGTGTGTGTGTGTGTGTTTGAGTCTGTGTGTGTGTGTGTGTGTGTGTGTGTTTGAGTCTGTGTGTGTGTGTGTGTGTGTTTGAGTTTGTGTGTGTGTTTGAGTTTGTGTGTGTGTTTGAGTCTGTGTATGTGTGTGTGTGTGTTTTATATATTAAATCTAAAATCAATCTACTATAATAAAAAAAATATATATAACATGCATTATATATTAATACATTTCAATAAAACAAATACATACATTTAATAAACTACTATAGCATCATTTACTAATAATTATATATAATACGTTACATTCAATATAAATGCAATGCAATAAGTACAATAATTTTTTTTATATCAACAATTAATATGTATTCATAAATAAATGAATTTAAATTAAATATTAATAAATGTAACATACTACTATAATAAATATTACATCTAACATTTAAAAAAAACAATGATATAGTACATATTAATATATTTACTAATAAATTAACTATTTTAAATAAAAGATAATTACAATTTAATAATAATAATGATTTATATAGGTATTTATTATATAATTGTATATATTAAATTTCAATTGCTTTCTAGATTTCATTCATTTTTAATAAATAAAACTATATAATAAATTTTAATATATATAATAATAATAAAATAATGTTTTTTAAAATTAAATATAATAAATACATGCAACTTAACATATTAATATGAAATAAATATAAATAAAATAACTATTTTATATAATTGAAATACTGTATTATATGAAGCTTAACTAAATAAATACCATAAATATTCTTATATTTATTAAATTAAATATATATTTTTTTACATTATAATTTTAGAATATTTTTAATAAATGTTAATAAAAATTCTAACACATTTAATTATACCAATATCATTTATAGTACATTTTATAAATTAATAATAAATACTTATATTATGTTTTCGTATAATTAATAAATATTTATATTTATTAATAATTCCATGTTTCAAATAAAATATTTAAATATTAATAATTATATATTATAATTATTACTATTACACATTACTAACATCCTAAATGTATTTATGAAATAATATATATATATTTATTTGGCACAGAAAAAAGTCAGACTCACCAGTGACCAAACGCGCGCAGGGCCATTTCTGAGCCGATCTCTTCACCCATAGCGATGAGAGCGATACCGAGCACCGCCGCACAACCTGCAGCAGCATCAGAATGAGTCTCACTGACCGCTGACACACACACAGCTCAACACAACACACTCACTACACACACACACACCAGCTCAACACAACACCAGAGAACACACACACACACACACACTGCTCAACACAACACACACACACACACACACAACACACACACACAGCTCAACACAACACACACACACAGCTCAACATAACACACAACACACACTCACACACACACACACACACACACACCCACACACACACACGGCTCAACACAACACAACACCAGAGAACACACACAGCTCAACACAACACCAGAGAACACGAACACACACACACACACACACACACACAGCTCAACACAACACACTCACACACACACACAGCTCAACACAACACCAGAGAACACACACACACAGCTCAACACAACACCAGAGAACACACACACACACACCTCAACACAACACCAGAGAACACACACACACACACACACACACACACACACACCTCAACACAACACCAGAGAAAACACACACAGCTCAACACAACACCAGAGAAAACACACAGACACACACGCACTCACACACACAGCTCAACACAACACCAGAGAAAACACACACACACACACACCTCACACACACACACACACACACAGCTCAACACAACACCAGAGAAAACACATACACATGCGCACACGCACACACATGGACACACACTCACTCACTCACACACACACACACAGCTCAACACAACACCAGAGAAAACACATTCACACGCACTCACACTCTCTCACACACACACGGACACACACACACACAGCTCAACACCAGAGAAAACACACACACACACACAGCTCAACACAACACCAGAGAAAACACACACACACACACACACACACAGCTCAACACAACACCAGAGAAAACACATTCACACGCACTCACACTCTCTCACACACACACCGGACAACACACACACACACACACAGCTCAACACCAGAGAAAACACACACACACACACTCCACACAACACCAGAAAAACACACACACACTCACACACACACAGCTCAACACAACACCAGAGAAAACACACACACAGACGCACACACACACACACACTCACACGCATACATACACACACACTCCCACACACTCTCTCCCCTCACACACACTCTCTCTCACACACACACACAACCTGATGGGAGCCCATATCTGCCGCCGCATCCTTCTTATCTTTGTCTTTTTTGTCTTTCTGTCTTTATCGTCGTCTTTGTCCTTGTTGTCGTAGTGTTCGCTGCAGATATGCAGCAGCTGCTGCACCTTCAGCACGTTACCGGAGCCTGAGACACGGACGGACGGACGAACGGTTACGCGTGTGTTTTATATGAAGTGTTGTGAGCGGAGAGAGCACCGACTCACCTGCGTATGCGCAGACGTCCACCAATGTGTTTCCGAAGCTCCGGAAGGGTTCAGGAACGACTTGAAGAGCTGCTAGAGTCGTCTCGATCGCCTCTCCTTTACCTGCATTCAATATATATATCAAGGATTATTTATAATTGTAAAAGCTGCAGTTATATTAAATGCATGAGCTGTGTTTCTGGGTTCATTTACAGCTCATGATCCTCAGTTCAGTACAAGCTTGATGCTTTAAAAATTAAGCATTAAAAATTTAGTATTGTATATTGTAATTTTACAATGCCAAACAGTAATACTTTTTTATTATTATATTACATTGTTTTTCTTATAAACGAGTGCTGTTAAACGATTAAAATCGCATACAAAATAAAACTTTTGTTTACATAATATATGTGTGTGTGTGTTACGCATATATAAATACACACATGCATGTATATATTTCAGAATAAATATTATGTTTATATATTAAAACAGATTTGTATATACATGTAAATATTTTCTAAATATATACTCAAAAATATAATGTGTGTGTCTATTTACATCTACATAAATACACACATATATATTTGTAAACAACAATTTTTATTATGGATGCAATTAATCATATTAATAATTTGACAGCACTATTAAAAAACCATTTATTTTTCAGTGAAGTATTGCAATAGTAATACTATTTGTATGTGTACTATTTTCTTTAATTATAATAAAAATAGCAACTGTTTAAAATGATTAGTTATTAGTAATATTGAAATATAAAACACTTATTTTAAAATGCAATATTTTGTATTTTATATAGACACAGAAGCTCAAAGATGTTCAGTACAACCCACCAAAATAAAAGCATATTATATAATAAATAATATATAATACATATTTCATAAATCATTAGATAAGTTTGATTTAACTTAAAGTAAAAAACTTATACTATTTTATATATTACTATATTGCAGTTGAATGTACTTCTCATAGTAATAATCATAAAAATATTTGTATAATTTTTAAATGTTTTAAGGAATACAAACGTTCACTAATGTTTTTATTTAAAGAGTAAACTTTAAGATTAAAGTTACAGTCGTGTTTTTAAAATGCTGCTCTAAAATTTGCGTTTGAAAAAGAAGAAATTAAGACATAAATATATCATAAATAAGTACTGTAATTTTACAATACTAAACAGTAAAAATATATTTTTTTATTATATAAGTTTTTTATTTACAGTGAAATATTGCAATAGTAATACTTATTAGTGCAACGTTTTCTAATAAACTAATTATATTTTTAATTAATTAATGAATTTATTTATCATAATAAAAAAATATACTTTTTTATGTTATTGTTTTTAATCTCAGTAAGCTGTATTTCTGGTTAAATAATGGACAAAAAATAATAAACTATTTAAAATTGTTAATCATAAATAATAACTGACATTATTATTATTTTATAGTTACATTGATACTATGGCGAAATTGTGCACAGCAAAAGTGAAGCTTGCAGGAAAATAAATTATATTGCTTTTTTTTTTTTTGCTTTTTCGATTAATAAAATTGCAACTATTTTATATATTACTATATTGTATCCACGAAACAATTATATTAAATTGATATTGTTTTGAGGAATAACACAAAAATATTTACCCATGTTTTAAACAGTGAACCTTAAGATTAAATAAAGTTGATTAGTTTGATCATTTTTTTATTAAATCATAAAAGAATATAAAAATAAAACATTTCATAGGGCCTTGTAACGGTCACAATTTGTATAAATTACTACACTGTTAAACATTTCATGAACTGATTTGATTAGACATGATTTTTGATTAATACAATTTAATTTTGCAGTTAGATCATTTCCCCCAAATTGCAGAAGGTTTTACTGTATGTACTGTACTGTATCTTCTTGTTACCCAGATGGTTGAGTCCGAGGCCGAGCGGCAGCCAGCGAGCGTACGTGTCTTTGAGCTCCTGCTCGCTCTTCTCCATGATGGTCTGGAGGATGGTGGAAGTGACATCACCGTTACAGGAACCCACGGCGATCATGCCACACGCCAGCGCCGTCACTTTCCCCCCACCCACCTGCAGAAACACACAGACTCATCAAACATAGGGCTGGGCGATATGGCCAAAAAAATTATCACGATAATTATTTTCATATCATCGATATCGATAATTATCACGATAAATGTCAAATCTTTATTTCTTTCAAGTTTAAAGCCAAATTTTTGCTCCAAAGTGAAAGTTTTAGAAACCAGACCATTAATTTTCCTTAACACAATAATTATCTAAATAGATATGTATTTCTTAGTTTCTGCATGTTCTAATGAGTTGATATTGTTTCAAAATCAAGAAACCGGTTTGGGTTGCCTCATAATATGAATGATAATAATATCACTTTTTTGTCTCTTAGAAATACACATTTGATCGTAGCTTGAGTTAGGATGCAGTAACATTTTTGTTCATTATCAAAATCAGTAACATCTTTACATCAGTAACATCTGTAGCAACCTCAGTTTTATATGGTATAATGTATTCTGACCAAGTTTTTATTTTTATTAAGCATTGGTCCCCCATAGTAGCATACATTAAAATAATGATAAACAGTTGAAACCACACATATAGCACCTCAATAAGATGGTCAAAATATAACTAAATGGTTTTTAAGTAGTCTATTTGTATGAAAGACAGTAGTCTAAAAGCATTCAGTATAAATGTACACATGCTATAGCTGCCTTAACCACACATACTTACTATAATTATATACCATTACTCCTGTAATAATATTAAATGTGAATATCCCCCATTTCTGCCACAACACCATAGTGCAGTGAATGTTACTACAGTAAATCCATGGTAAATAATGGCGATGTGCATATTGAAAAGCCTTCTGACTGTCTCGTTGCAGTGTTTCTCATGTTCGGCTTGTGTTCTCACATTAGGCGTGTTCGCGGTACTTTGATGTCTTACACTGACCATTCTGTGCAGCGCCGCTTTAAGTCGAACGCGCTACTGACTGGATCTCACAGCACTGCTTAGTGTTCACGTGACCGAGTAAACGCATCTGCTCTAGTGATCACGTGACCGAGTAAACGCATCTGCTTAGTGATCACGTGACCGAGTAAACGCATCTGCT
>JAPDDM010000046.1:15000-42500 GCA_027474115.1 Schizopygopsis malacanthus
GGGTAAAGGTGTCTCACCTGGTCAGGTACAGGCAGACTTTAGAGTAGGCGTTTTCATCGATGTACGTGTCCAGCATGTCGAGCCGCTCGATTTCCATCAGGAGGTCACAGGCCTCGTGCTCGGCGTTATGGGCCATGTTATACGGGATGATCTCTTTGACCAGCTTCAGCAGGACTTCCTGTTGAGCTTTATCTCCTTCCTCGACCTCCTGCCATTCTTTAGCGACCTCTCCTGCCAGATGCCTGCAGACACGCACAAGATCACACCACAGACCGGTCAGAACGATCCCAGACTGCACCTCAACTAGTCTGAGAGACGTCTGTGAGGCTCAGAGAAATACAACACGTCAAGACCATTAACAAAGATTAGCTAATTAAATAGAGATCACTGGGTTCTAGTCTAATGCAGGGCTATTCAGCAAAATTTATACACTATTGTAGAATTTATTAATATTTAGAATTAGCTTTTTAGTTAGTTTCATTTTAAATAGTTTTTTTGTGTGCTTTTGTCAGTTTTATATTTTTTTATATTTCTATTTAACTTTAGTTTAACTTTTATTTATCATTATTTATATATATCACACACACACACACACACACACACACACACATACGTTTTATATAATTTCTATATTTTCAATTTGAGTTTTAGTTCAGTTTAAGTTAAGCTTATTATAGTTGAGATTTTTCTAATTATGTTACGCACTTGTCTTTTTTTATACTTATATTTAGCTCACATTTATTTTTATTTCAGTTGTAGTTTTAGTAATTTTTACTTTAAGCATATTTTGTTTCCGATAGTGGCCAAAACAATATTTCTAAAATATATAAATATTATAAAATGTATCAAAATACTTAAAATTAGTATTTTCAGTTTTCATTTTATGATTTACCTTTGACATTTGTATTATTATTAAAAAAAACACCCAAAGCTAAATTTCAGAGCAACATGTTTCAGTGAGGAGGAATTAATTTTGATCTTAAAAATAATTCACTAATGTGTAAATTTGTTGCATTTACAAAGTAACTATTTTTAATTTTGACCGAATCAACATTTCTAATTTTCGCTTTTATAATTTAAAAATATATTGTAATTGGAAAAATATAGGCTAACACTAAATAGTAATATAAAAAATGAATATAAATGGCAAAAGCACATATTATTGAAACTTACACTAACATGGAAACTAAAAATATGTAAATCAAGATGTGTTGTAGTTTTAGTAACTCTTTTTAAATTTGATTCAGTTAGTGGCCAAAGCAACATTTCAAATTTTAGTTTATGCTATTTATATATTTTTTGAACTGAAATATAAATCAAGTGAATTAGAAATATATTCAAAACAGAACAAAACAAACAAAAATACACAAAAAATACTAAAGTTTAAACTAAATATTTAGAATTAGCTTTAAATTATATACTTCAATTTTAGTTAGTTTAATTTTAAATAGCTTTGTTGTGTGCTTTTGTCAGTTTTATTTATATTTATCTTTAGTTTAGCTTTTTTGATCATTATTTATAGAATTTATATATTACATCATAAACACACGTATTATATAATTTCTGGCCAAAGCAACATTTCTCATTTTCATTTATGCTATTTATACATTTTTTGAACTGAAATAGAAATAAAGTGAATTAGAAATATATTTAAAAAAGAACAAAAACAAAAATACACAGATTTTTTTTTACTAAAGTTTAAACTACAAATGTAGTAAAAAATTTTACGTAAAAATGTACAAATATTTAGAATTAGCTTTAAATTATATACTTTAATTTTAATTTGAGTTTGTTTAATTTTAAATAGCTTTGTTGTGTGCTTTTGTCAGTTTTATTTATCTTTAGTTTAACTTTTATTTATCATTATTTATATATTACATCATACACACACACACACACACACACACACACACACACACACACACGTATTATATAATTTCTGGCCAAAGCAACATTTCTAATTTTCATTTATGCGATTTATAATTTTTTTTAACTGAAATATAAATAAAGTGAATTAGAAATATGTTTTGAAACAGAACAAAAATACACAAAAAAATGACTAAAGTTAAACTAAAATATATATATTTTTAAATTCAATTTGATATTATTCCAGCGTTATTTGAAAGACTGAAATGATTTTCAATATTTCCAGTTAAGCATGGCACTGGTGTAACGTTTGTGTCTTCAGCATGTAATCTGCTTGAAATATGCTATTTATAGATATTCTGAACTGAAATAAAGCAAATTAGAAATATTTTTTAAAAGAACAAAATTAACAAAAATGACAAATACACATAAAAACACTACTAAAAAAATAAAATCTTTATTCCAGCTATATTTGAAATGTATTCCAGCTTTCTTTGACAGACTGAAAATGTTTCTCCCGTTAAGCCTGGCACTGTGTAGTGTTTGCGTCGCACCTGACGTATTCGTGTCCCCACGAGGCGAGCTCCTCCTGCGAGCCCAGCAGACGGTATTTCAGACACTCTCGCTCGGTGCTCATGGTCATGGCGAGAACAGACACCACGTCTGCGCAGAAATGCTGTGAAGGACAGAGAGAGAGACGGTCACGCCGCACACATGCTGATCACTCTCATCAAATAACACATGTCTGACGCGGCACCTTGTTCTCTCCTGGAGCCATGCTCTGGTAGATCTCCTTGAGCTTGGCGTAATGCGGTCGCAGGAACTTGAGCGGTTTGGGCACCGATGTCATGGAGGTCGTGGACGAGCGGATCTGACGACGCAGTTCTTCCAGAGCGGGCCGGTACAGAGACGTGTCCTTCTCCTGAGAAACAGAGAAAACCAGCTTCACATCTGCGTGTTCATCACCCAAACCATTACTGAAAACGCCAGACGTGTTTCATTTCCTTAACAGGAGTCAAATATAAAACTCAGTGAGAAATAATGTAGATCAGAATGTGACTTTATCATTGATTGCATTGAGAAAACGGACAATGGCGTTCTTTTGCATCAGCAATTCATTTCAGAAATGCTTTCAATTTTATTTATTTTTTAAGTAATTTTGTCATTTTATTATAATTTCTAAACAGTTTAAATATATTTTATGTCAGATTTAATCATTTTTGCACTTCGACTTATTTCAGTAAGTTTTTCTATATATCTTAATTTTTGTAAAAAAAAAAATATTTTTATGAATAAAATTCCATATATTTTTTAATTGTCGTAATTACTTGTTCTTTCAGTTTTAGTGGTTGAACTACAACTTATTTCAGTTAGTTGGCAAGATTATTATTATATATTTTTTTTAGTTTATTTGGATTCTGATTTATTGTGAAAAATGGAAAATGATGGTATTGGTAAATATTATTTTGCAAGTCATTTCAGTAATTCAGTAAAAAAACAATTTTATGTTATTTTGCAAGTAATTTCAGTAAAAAAAATCTTTAAACTATTTTATGTTATTTTGTCATTTGTGATGCTGGGTCAAAATTATACATTTTTATTTTATGCCAAAAATCATTAGAATATTAAAAAAATATTATGTTCCGTGAAGATATTGTGTACATGTCCTACCGTAAATATATCAAAACTTAATTATTGATTAGTAATATGCATTGCTAAGAACTTCATTTGAACAACTTTAAAGATGATTTTCTCAATATTTAGATTTTTTTACACCCTCAGATTCCAGATTTACAAATATTGTCCGATCATAACAAACCATACATCAATGGAAATAATATTTACCATGTATAAATCTCAGTAAAAAAGGACCCCTATGACTGGTTTTGTGCTCCATTTGTTTTTAGTACGTTTATTTTAATTAGTATTTTATCCCCCACGATTAGATTTTAGTGTGAAAAATGGACAATGACGGTATTGGCAAACATTATTTTACATCAGCGAGCCATTTCATAATTCAAGAAATTACTTAAATTGCTTCATAGTCATACTTACAAAAACAATTCAGACAGAATTCAGGATATTTCTCTTAAAATATTAACATGACATTTCTGAATCAGAATGAGCTTTATTGCCAGGTGTGTTTAAGCTCCACAATGACAGTGATAGGACAAAACACATAATAAAATAACTTAAATAAACTAACGTTATACAAATACACAGTTTTGTATATTATTTGAGCAGAAATACTGTAAAAACGAGCTCCACTTACAGCGAGTCTTTCCACGAGCATCTCCAGCTCCTCCTGAAGCTGTTTATCCTCCTCTGACTGCAAGAACAACACCAAATACATCACATTAACACAACTACACACACACCAGACCTCTACAATCAATGACAGAGAACTCAGACACACGGCTTTCTCCTCAGAGAAGCAGATTTACCAACTATCTCCATCCAGTCGTTCAATAACCCGTGTTTGTGTGTGATAGATGAAGCGTATAATACCCCTGCGCTGTCTGCAGGTCGGTGTATTCGCGTTATAATCACAGACACGGTGTTTTAACGTGTTTCTCGCTGATATTGATTGATAATCAGTGTGTAGTGATGAATGTGAGTGTGTGTTTGAGAGTCAGGCCTGCGCAGAGTGACTCAGGCGGAATTTCGGAAGTCTGTTTTTCTCTCTCTCACCAGCTCCTGCTCCTCTTTCTTCTCCTTGTCTTTCCCCGCCGGTTTTTTGTCCTTCTCCTCCGTGCTCTCGGACTGCTTTTTCTCCTTTTTCGCGGTTTCCTCCATGATTTTTCCTGCTGCTGTTTCTCTGAATGCGACTCACTACCGCTGACGGTGTTTCTTCTTCTGCGGCTGAAGCGCGTCACAGTTCTGCAGCACCGCAGAAAACTACCGCCACCCTCCGGCCGCGCTGAGAACTGCACTCTGCGTGTTTTATTATTTTTATTATTATTTTTTTTTTTTTTTTATGCTTTATTGTCAACGAATAGCATGTACAGTGCTAAGTCCACTATATAACAAAAAGATTTCACATGCCTCAACAAAGGCCATTTACAAATTACAATTATGTATTATTTTACAAATACAAATTATTTACAATTGTATAACTATACAAATATGTATAATTTTATTGCCAAAATAATGAACAAAATTAATCGTTGATTTTGTCACCAACTGCATTTCAAATATATTTTTTAGGTAATTCATAATAAAACTGAAAGAAACTGAAAGCGCAGCATATTTAACTTATATATATATATATATATAAGCATATCTATGTTATTTTACATAATTGAGATACTATTAACGTTTTTATTAAAATGTGTTAATAAAACGGTAGAATATGTATATTTTTCGTTTTCATTTCAGTTAAATATTTAGTAATTTTGCTGTGTTTTTGTAGTTTTTATTTTAGTACAAATTTAAACTAATCAAAATTAGAAATGTTGACTAAAATTAGAAATTACAAAAATCTGAATATTTGTATTTTATTTAATTTAACTTAAAGTTTATTTGATTCCAGTTAATTGCATTTTTATGTTTTTTTAATCATAATTACTTAATGTGTCACAATAATTTCTGCCATTTCTGATTGACTGTACCAGTTTCTAATTTCTGACTCTTAATTAATAAATCAAAAGTTGTCAAAAAGTACAATAAAGTTCTCAGAGCAGGAACAAATACTTTAAAGCAACTGTTAAACTCTTAAAATTATTTTAATACAATGCGCACGCACACACGAACACGCACATGCGCACACGCATACACACCCCGCACGCGAACGCACACACATACACACACACATATACACACATATACACACACACACACACACACACACACACACACACACACACACACGAAAACGCACATGCGCACGCGCGCACACACACACACACACACACACACACACACACGCACACGAACACGCGCATGCGCGCGCACACACATACACACACAAACACACAGGAACACGCGCACGCGCGCACACACACGCGCACACACACTCGCACGCACGCGCACATACACACACACGCACACACACACACACGCACACGTACATGCACACGCACACACACACGTTTGTTTCTGCGAATTGTGGGACTTTCCATAACAGTTCGGGACCGCGATTCGCGAATCATTTGAGTCAGTTCGGGACCGCGGAGCAGACCGCCCGCCCCCCACCACCCCCCCCCCCCCCCCCCCCCCCCTCCCCTCCTCCCTCGTTAGGACTAACTGTTGTTTATAGACTCATATTAAGGCTTTGATTCTTCACTGCATCTACACACAATTATAGCCAACACTGTAAACCTGTACATTGAACGTTGTTATGCATTCTCATAATGTTGAGGAATTGTGCCTAGAACATTGCTCTTATGATTTTAAAATATTAAAGTATTTTAAGGATCAAATATTTTAAATGCTCAATTATCTGCACGACTTCATGCAGATAATAGATTTAAACAATGATTTCTAATCAATTAAGTCTTTTTAATTGACATCAATATTTACTTGCTAAGTAACCGTGTATTATTGTACGTACAGTAACGTGATGATTACCGTAGAATAACCCGCTCTACTTCACGTTATCATCTCTTCCATAACCTCACGAAACACAAACATCTTAGAGATAAAGCAAAATACCAGCAAAGAGCCGAGATGTGAGTCAGGAGAGTTTGTGCTCCGTGTCTTTGTTGTTGTTTCATGTGTCTCAGGCTTTGAGCTTCATTGGTCCTCTCTCTCTCTCTCTCTTCTTTCACCTGACTACAGTCTCCTCTCCTCCATCTCCAGAGTCTTTCATCACCGAGGCCGAAGGGCCGGGGAGTCAGTCTGTCAGTGCTCAGACCATACGCCGCACACTGCATCAGATTGGTCTGCACGGCTGTTGTCCCAGAAGGAAGCCTCTTCTAAAGATGATGCACAAGAAAGCCCACAAACAGTCTGCAGAAGACAAGCAGACTAAGGTCATGGATTACTGTAACCATGTCCTGTGGTCTGATGAGACCAAGATAAACTTATTTGATTCAGATGGTATCAAGCGTGTGTGGCGGCAACCAGGTGAGGAGTACAAAGACAAGTGTGTCTTGTCTACAGTCAAGCATGGTGGTGGGAGTGTCATGGTCTGGGGCTGCATGAGTGCTGCCGGCTCTGGGGAGATACAGTTCATCGAGGGAACCATGAATGCCAACATGTCTGAAGCAGAGCATGATCCCCTCCCTTCGGAGACTGGGCCGCAGGGCAGTGGTCGTTATGTTGGAAATGGTTGCTAAAGAAGCTGAGGGTAAATCTGATGGACTGGCCAAGCATGTCTCCAGACCTAAACCCTATTGAGCATCTATGGGTCATCCTCAAACAGAAGGTGGAGGAGCGCAAGGTCTCTAACATCCACCAGCTCTGTGATGTCATCATGGAGGAGTGGAAGAGGACTCCAGTGGTAACCTGTGAAGCTCTGGTGAACTCCATGCCCAAGAGGGTTAAGGCAGTGCTGAAAAATAATGGTGGCCACACAAAATATTGACACTTCGGGCCCAATTTGGACATTTTCACTCAGGGGTGTACTCACTTTTGTGTCCAGCGGTTTAGACATTAATGGCTGTGTTGAGTTATTTTGAGGGGACAGTAAATTTACACTGTTATACAAGCTGTACACTCACGACTTTACATTGTAGCAAAGTGTCCTTTCTTCAGTGTTGTCACAGGAAAAGATATAATAAAATATAAATGTTCACAAATTTTTGTGTTGGAAAAAATTGAATATTAAAAAAACATTCAGAAGTTATCTATTCATAACATTTTCAAAATGATTGAATGGAATGTTTCTTTAGCACTCATATAACCAAGCATAAAGGTTTTTAATACATGCTTAATACAAGAAATAGATTTAGATTGAAAAAAACAGGTAAAAAGCATGCTGTAAAACACAATGAGGGGATTTTGCTTTAACGCTTTATGTAATATGACTTGACTGGATTGGTCAAATTATGTTTTATAAGGACTACTTCCCCTAAAAATTAAAACTTTGATAGTTTGAATAAATGACATTTTCTTATATTTCTGTATGGATTAATTTTAGTGAGCTTTTCAGTCATTTTTAAGCTATTTTGTGTCAGCAAATGATATAAATGTTGGTTAGATTTTCCCAAAATAAACACATTGCATTTCAGTTCACAACAGGGTCTATTGTGTGAATTTAAATCAATTTTCCGTCGGCCATAGCGCTCTTCTTCCCTCTTTTTAACGCACAACGAGTCTCTGGGGTGTAATTATAATTATTTTCAGGTTTTCGCTGCAGGGCAGATGCATCAGACACGTGCTTGATGCGAACTGCTAAGAAATTAGCAAGCGTTCATTAGAATCCTGGAGCTGCTAATGAGAAACAAAGAGATGCAGGTCTTACATTTCTGTGTATTCAACCAAAACGCTCTGTGGACAGATGGCACGTAATGAATTAGCTCACGAGCAACAGATCGCACAAGGATCTTCATCCACCACCTGCGAACCGAGGACAACTTTACTTGACAAACGTGCAATCAGAGAGAGAGAAAAACTAGCCCGCTCTCACCAAACGAACCCGAACACCACCAGATGCTTGTGTAACAACGCTGTCCTTTTTAGTTTGAGTCATCAGTTTGCAGGGATGTTCGTAGTTGCTGGTGTTTTCTCTGAATAATGGGATGCATCATTTAAGTGCCCCCAGAGAAAGTGAATCACAGTCGAGCTTCTGAAGACGAAGATGATTCAGATGCAAACTTTTAGCTTTAAGGGGAAGTATTTTAGCTTCTTCTGTTATTTCTATCTTTAACACAGGCTGCCGCTTCACATATTACCTTTACATAACAACAGACAGACCTTCTCTGCGTTCGAGACATTAAAAACCTCTCCATAGTTGACTTTTACCTTTACTAGGATATTCTTAGCTATAAAAGAGCAACACAACTTGTGTGCACCACTTCATTTGGTACAACATGCTCACCACCAATAGATCCTCTGCAGTGAACGGCTATTATTAAGAGTCTCGTTTAGAAAAACACAACTTGATCATAGAGAATTATCTAATTACAGACCTTTTCTGTCAAAGACTAGAAACAGCAGTATCCTCAAATCGTACTCATCTGACCGTCATCCATTCGTAGCAGTGAATATATCGATCACAAGTGCAGTATGGAGTACCACAAGGCTCGGTACTAGGCCCGTTGCTTCTCACGCTGTACATGTTGGGAGATATCATCCGGAAACATGGCGTTAGCTTTCACTGTTATGCTGATGATACCCAGCTCTGTATTTCTTCATGGCCCAATGATGAACTGACAGAAAAATTGTCTTCTTGTATTGTTGACACACTATTTTCCAGCTTAACGCTGTAAGGCTGCTTCAACACAATCTGTATTGTATAACGCACTATATAAATAAAGGTGGCTTGACTTGAATGGGTGCCGTGAGAATGAGAGTCCAAACAGCTGATTAAACATCACAGTAATCTAGTCCATCAGCAAACATCTTGTGAAAACAAAAGCTGTGCGTTTGCAAGAAACAAATCCATCATTATGGCATTTTTAACTAAAATACGATTCATAATCTCACATCAAATTTGTTGTTTAGAGCTGTTTTGGCTTGTAAACGGTGCTTGATCTGTGCAGATTTCTCCTCTACATCTTTGGTGACTTGAGGGTGAGGACACGTTCAGCCAATTTAAATCATTGTGTGAACTATTCTTTCATACAGGTCACTGTTCTCAGTCTGAATGCATCGTCTTACCGTCCATTCTCTTCAGTCGTATTGTCAGTAAAGTTGTTTGTCTCTCTGTTTTTTTATCTGGCTTTCCCTCAGCACCTCAGGGACTCCATTTAGTCATTCCTCGCGTGCATCTGTGAAGGGAAAAGTCACAGCAAATGACTGTCCATCTCTAGTCCTGTAGGCAAGGATGGTTGTAAAAGCACTGGAGAGTCCAGACAGCACTTGCTCTGCTCGTCCTGACACAAAAAGAACAAAATCACCCGTTGTTGAAGGTCTTCGCAGGTTTTTATTAAGAATAATGTAACCAGCAGTAGCGGCACTGAATGGAAGCGCAAAAATACCTCGCTTTGTGTTTCCTGAAAGTGACAACAACAGCAGACAGACCCCGTGTATGCAAGTTGTTTTAGAATTGGATATGCTTTTTATATAGATTTGCTTCTACTGAAAGATTTGACAGATGATTAAATAGATGCAAGAATTAATAGACCAATTACAATGTGACATGCAGTTACAATATATGCCATTTTACAGTGATGTCACTATAAGACATTCTAACAAGGTCAAATAATATTAATAAAAGTATTTGACTAAGTATTTTTTATTGTCAAACTGTATCCCTGTCTTCTCTGTCTGTTAGAAAATCACTTGAATGTGGTTTTATTTTATGCTAATAAAAAACCATTGAGTAGTGTTTATTTTTTTGTAAATTGGCCCCTTCTTCATTTATTGTATTTTATATTCCATTATAATTTGTATGTGATATTTTGGATTGTTCTGTGTATGGTTATACCGCGGTGCACTCCTGTTCATGTTCTCTGCAATTCAATCAAACAAACAAAAATAAGAAATAAGTCCAAGAAATATAATATTTGTATTAGTTTTAACTTGCAAGGTTGCAGAAAGGTTTCTTACAGTCTTCCTCAAGTACAAATAACATCATAAGATCATTCAGAGAATGTTGATTAACAATGTTTTCTCTAAATGTTATGAGATTGTATATCAAATTTTAATTATAAGAACATTCCCCAACATTTGTAACATGTAGTATATAACTTTTAAAGAATATTAATGGAAGTTGTAGAACATTCCCTGTTAGCTGGGATTGCACCTGTTCATAACACAATAATCAAATCACTTTACTGTGTATGCATTAAAATTCAGAACAGCATTAAGATTAAAAAGGCATAAGTCTGTTCGGAATGTTCATTTGAATTGTTGCTAAGCAACAGCAGAGATTCCAAAAGGTTCCCTAACGGATTGATTAATAATCTACAGTCAAATAATGCCCCCCCCCCCCCCCAAGTTAGAGTAACATGAACTCATATTAATAAATGCTTGTAGGTGCATTCTGTCATGTGACAACATTCATTTGCCTTGAAGCAAGAGTTCACCCCCCCACCCCCACCCCCCCAAATAGTGTAATTTACTCTCCAGTTGTTTTGATTGATTGATGATTTGTCTCTCTTTCTGTTGAACACAAAAGCAGATATTTTGATTTGTTGTATAGACATTGATTTACTGTGTACCATATTTCTGAAGACGCAAGAAATAAACTCATACAGAACAACATGATGGCGAGTAAATGATGACTGAATTTAAATTTTTGGGTGAACTATACTTTTAAAACCTCCTTTCTTGACAAAAAGCTATATTTTATGTCTTAAGATGGAATTTATGCAGTTCAATTTATAAGTTAAATGAAAAAAGATTGTGCTGACACTTCAGAAATCTATCTATCTACCTATCTATGTATTGAGTAACATCTATAATTGACTGAATAATTGATTGAATCGTTTATAAAGATGTGGATTTTAAATGCACTGAGCACTTTATTTGTTGCACTTGTAACAATAAAAGACGATGACCAGTAACTCAGCATGTAATCCACTCCTGTACACACAGTGAATGATTTCAAGTATTGACTTTTGATCACAGAGACACCGAGAGCTCAGATCGAGTCTCAGGAGAGACCAGCGGATCGCAGAGACACCGAGAGCTCAGATTGAGTCTCAGGAGAGACCAGCGGATCGCAGAGACACCGAGAACTCAGATCGAGTCTCAGGAGAGACCTGCGGATCACAGAGACACCGAGAGCTCAGATTGAGTCTCGGGAGAGATCAGCGGATCACAAAGACACGGAGAGCTCAGATTGAGTCTCAGGAGAGACCAGCGGATCACAGAGACACCGAGAGCTCAGATTGAGTCTCAGGAGAGACCAGCGGGTCACAGAGACACCGAGAGCTCAGATTGAGTCTCAGAAGAGACCAGCGGGTCACAGAGACACCGAGAGCTCAGATTGAGTCTCAGGAGAGACCAGCGGATCACAGAGACACCGAGAGCTCTGATCGAGTCTCAGGAGAGACCAGCGGATCGCAGAGACACGGAGAGCTCAGATTGAGTCTCAGGAGAGACCAGCGGATCACAGAGACACCGAGAGCTCAGATTGAGTCTCAGGAGAGACCAGCGGGTCACAGAGACACCGAGAGCTCCGATTGATTCTCAGGAGAGACCAGCGGGTCACAGAGACACCGAGAGCTCAGATTGAGTCTCAGGAGAGACCAGCGGATCACAGAGACACCGAGAGCTCAGATTGAGTCTCAGGAGAGACCAGCGGATCACAGAGACACCGAGAGCTCAGATCGAGTCTCAGGAGAGACCTGCGGATCACAGAGACACGGAGAGCTCAGATCGAGTCTCAGGAGAGACCAGCGGGTCACAGAGACACCGAGAGCTCGGATCGAGTCTCAGGAGAGACCAGCGGATCACAGAGACACCGAGAGCTCAGATTGAGTCTCAGAAGAGACCAGCGGGTCACAGAGACACCGAGAGCTCGGATTGAGTCTCAGGAGAGACCAGCGGATCACAGAGACACAGAGAGCTCAGATTGAGTCTCAGAAGAGACCAGCGGATCACAGAGACACAGAGAGCTCGGATTGAGTCTCAGGAGAGACCAGCGGGTCACAGAGACACAGAGAGCTCAGATTGAGTCTCAGAAGAGACCAGCGGGTCACAGAGACACAGAGAGCTCAGATTGAGTCTCAGAAGAGACCAGCGGGTCACAGAGACACAGAGAGCTCAGATTGAGTCTCAGAAGAGACCAGCGGGTCACAGAGACACCGAGAGCTCAGATTGAGTCTCAGAAGAGACCAGCGGGTCACAGAGACACTGAGAGCTCAGATTGAGTCTCAGGAGAGACCAGCGGATCACAGAGACACCGAGAGCTCAGATCGAGTCTCGGGAGAGACCAGCGGATCACAGAGACACCGAGAGCTCAGATTGAGTCTCAGAAGAGACCAGCGGGTCACAGAGACACCGAGAGCTCAGATTGAGTCTCAGGAGAGACCAGCGGATCACAGAGACACCGAGAGCTCAGATCGAGTCTCGGGAGAGACCAGCGGATCACAGAGACACCGAGAGCTCAGATTGAGTCTCAGGAGAGACCAGCGGATCACAGAGACACCGAGAGCTCAGATTGAGTCTCAGGTGAGACGCTGGAGTCTCCGACACGACCTTTCACATCTCTGTCTCTCAAGAGCTCTGCTGAGACAACACTGTCTCCTCCTCTGTTTTATTCTTCCTCTCTCTCTCTCTCTCTCTCTCTCTCTCTCTCTCTCTCTCTCTCTCTCTCTCTCTCTCTCCCTCTCTCTCTCTCTCTCTCTCTCTCTCTCTCTCTCTCTCTCTCTCTCTCTCTCTCTCTCTCTCTCTCTCTCTCTCTCTCTCCTCTCTCTCTCTCTCTCTCTCTCTCTCTCTCTCTCTCTCTCTCTCTCTCTCGCTCTCTCTCTCTCTCTCTCTCTCTGTCTCTCTCTCTCTCTCTCTTGCTCTGCAGCGGTTCATTTACTGACTCCCCGTGGCTCTATGATTAAATTAATTACCGGTTCACTTATTTTCCAGTGTATTTGTCTTCATGCACTGACACAACTAATGCCATCAGATTCAGAAGGTGAGACGCCCGACTAGAAAATACCAGAAAAATAGAGCAGAAATAGAAGTTATGAAACTTGCTCAAATTCATAAGCCCCTATGCCTTATTGAGCCACAAGCATTGAAATATAATTCTCCATTGCTTTGCCAATGCCCACACATTAACATTAATACAATATACGGCACATTAAATAACATATAGACTGATATTGTCATTTTGCATTTAAAATATTCCAGCTTTAAATCTGAAAATATTTAGCCATTTTAAAGTCAACATAATTTATAATCAACAGTGTTATTTCCATCATGAGATGCTGTTATAGCTTTCATTGATATTTTGAATGTTTTTTGTTAAATATATTTTCAGTTTTCCTTTTTATTCTAATTAAATTTGTAATAATTGTATTGTGTTTTTGTCACTTGTAATAGTATAAAATAAGGGAAAACATAAAAATTTGTATTTAACATTTAGATTTTATTTTATATAATATTTTTAATTAGATTTTCATTAGTTTTTAATTCGTTTTATAATTCTTTATAATTTCAGTTAGTTATTTCTGTACATCGTTTAACTAAATTAAAATGAGAAATGTAGCAGAAATTTAAAATGTCATATTTTTCTATTATTTTATATTTAATATTCAGATGTTATTTTTGTATATTTTGAAATAAACAGTTTTTTTTTACATCCTGTCCTCATTTTAATTTTACTTAGTTTTAGTAATTTTGTTGTTTTCTGCATTTTTATAAGTTTTCTTTTTGTAAGAATTTTTTTACTGATTTTTTTAAAATAAATATTTTATTTTAGTTAACATTTATTTTCGTTTTAAAGTAAACTTAGTAAACTACAATAACCCTGACAATCAATTGCATTTCCATAAAACGTTTTACATAAAAAATAATAATCATAATAATACAAAAATGGAGAAACACAATAAAAAGCTGGACGGGAGGCAGCTGAAAAACTCTGAAATAGAGCGAGATATTAGATCTAGATGAAACACCGTGACATCAAACTATATGTGCCCCAGTGAAGCGTTCACAATATCTCCAGAAATGTGCATTAATACGCTAATAAAGTGTTTTCATGTTGACTTCATTCATCATCTGAACCTGGTTTATTAGTAAAGATCTCACAAGCGTCTCCGTTCTTAGTGGCTCATAATCAGGTTCCACTGCTGAGAATCAGCTAAAGATCACAGTTTTCCATTTGTGCCCATACGCTCAAGACTAATTAGAGCGTGTTAATGAATGTCTGAGTGCTGAAGGACAGCTGGTGAGAGACCGAGAGCCGCTTCAACGCTTCTGTAAAATCCAGAAAACACTTGAAGTCTTCTGAAAACCTTGTGCTATAGAAAGTGCCATGGTGCAAATCTCAATCTTAGGGTCTTAATGGGCAACAATGCATTGAAATAAATGATGCAACACATTTCTGTCACATTTATTTTGGGACGAACATATTTCTGAAGATAAAAGTGCTGTTAGGACAACCCAAGTCTGGTTATTTTTAGCCCAGCGGCTGTTTAAATACAGGACAGAATCTACCCAGCAACTAGAGTTATTCATTTAAAGTTAATTATACTCGTTCGCTTTTACAAGAACATTAGCTTATTTTTCACCTGCATGGGGTTATATTTCCAGGTTAACTTAAATACATGCAATATGCCACACAAGCACTGTTTTATTTTTCAGTTACTCGTTTAGAAGATGCTTACAAACGAGGAACATCACAAGCAGTTTTTCACATAACGATTAAGCACTTGCTTAACTTAATTAATTAACCACACTAAATAAAGCATTAAAGCACACACAAATATTGAGAAAAATCTTAATTAGTGTGAATTATATGTTTTTTCTACTAATCTAATTAGCATTCTGGGATTGCTTAAAAAAAAAAGCCAAATTAATTTGGCCAAAATTAGTGTTTTGTGTTATTTTACGATAATTACTCAATATTTCAAATAATAATAATAATTATTAATTATATTAAAATAATTTATTTTTCATTTTCACTTTAATTTGAGCCCAGGTTTTAGTAATTCTGTATATATTTGATAATTTTGTATTGTTTATATAGTTTTTAATAATGTTTTTTAATTAATGTTCATGTTCATCTTTTAGTAATTTAGTTTTTGTTACTTTTTTACGTGTCTATATAGTTTTTATTAATATCAATTTTTGTTCAAGTTTTAGTAGTTTTGTATTTTAATGTTATTTCTTTGTCTATATAGTTTATTAATGTTTATTTTAGATCAAATTTTAATATTTTTTGTTACTTTTTAATGTAATTTTTATTAAAGTTAATTTTGGTTCAAGTTTTAGTAATTGTATTTCTTTAAAAAAACATATTTTTAATATCTATATAGCTTTTTATTAATGTTAGTTTTATTTTGTGTATTAGACATTTGTAGTTTTTTGTCTATATAGTTTATTAATGTTTATTTTAGATCAAGTTTTAATATTTTTTGTTACTTTTTAATGTAGTTTTGGTTCAAGTTTTAGTACATTTGTTTCTTTAAAAAAAATATTTTTAATATCTATATAGCTTTTATTAATGTTTATTTATAGTTTTAGATTATTTAGTTATTTAAGTACTTTAAATTAACTAAACAAAAATCGTAACAGGTTCAACTTTTTAATATTTTATTTCAAATAAATTGTTTTTTTTAATCAATTTAAAATGATAACTCTTACCTAGTACCCTTATTAGTGTCTTCTCGTTCTGTTTTGGGGTCATATTTCTCTCTCTTCTCCAGCGTTTGTGATTTCTGCTCTTCGTCCTCGATGCTTCATCTCCTCAAAGACTGGTTCCTCTTCCTAAATATAACCAGAGCAATAAACTCCCTCATAAGGGCCCAGATACACTCTCCGGTGGCCTGAAGCCGAGCGAGACAGGTAAATCCATCACTCTGAGCTTAATTAAGTCCGGTAAGGCCACGTGTGTGCAGCCGCTGATAAGGTCAAGCATAACCAGACTCGGACCGAACGCCGTCCACAGCTTTTCCACACATTTACTGTTTATTCACAATAAGCACTCTGATCAAACGCCACACGCTCGATGTTGTGACGCTGCAAACCTGTGGAAATAACTGCTGGGTTTTCTAACATCTTGACAGGTAATGAGATCGTTTCGAAGAGAATTTCCTCCCTAAAAGACAGAACTGAATGGGAATCATCTGTCCGAGTCCTGGCACTGTCTGATATCCAGATGGACTGGAACACTTATAGTCCTTTAAATAAAGATTATCTCCCAAAGAGCTCTAAAACACATCGGTTTGAGCGGATGAAGCTTCGGAGACACATATGAGTATACCGAGGTAATAGCAAACGTTCTCACAAGATTCTCACGAAGTAATAACAAACAGTCGTGGCTCTAATGGATAGAGCGTTGGACTTGTAACCCGAGGTCGTGGGTTCGAATCTCGGCTCCGGCAGGAATTGTCCACGACTGTGTGTGTGTGTGTGTGTGTTCACTGCTCAAGGTGTGTGTGTGTGTGTCCACTGCTCCAGGTGTGTGTGTGTGTGTGTGTTCACTGCTCCAGGTGTGTGTGTGTGTGTGTCCACTGCTCAAGGTGTGTGTGTGTGTGTGTGTGTGTGTTCACTGCTCCAGGGGTGTGTGTGTGTGTGTGTGTGTGTGTGTGTGTGTCCACTGCTCCAAGTGTGTGTGTGTGTGTGTTCACTGCTCCAAGTGTGTGTGTGTGTGTGTGTTCACTGCTCAAGGTGTGTGTGTGTGTGTGTGTGTGTGTGTGTGTCCACTGCTCAAGGTGTGTGTGTGTGTGTGTGTTCACTGCTCCAGGTGTGTGTGTCCACTGCTCCAGGTGTGTGTGTGCACTTGGATGGGTTAAATACAGAGAACACATTTCACTGCTGGATATACTCTGTATAATTGTGTATGTGACAAATAAATTTTTTTTTTCATTTAATTTTTTTTTTTTCCAGTAACACTAAGAAAACATTCGTTCAGAGTTTTTAATGTTCTCAGAATGAATTTTTTTGAGAATTGAGTTGGATGTTTGTAGAACGTTGTTTCAATGTTACTTGTTTTAGAACGTTCAGAGAACATTAAACGTAACATTCTCATAATGTTTGCAAAATGATACAATGTAATGTTATTAAGTCTTTTTCCCTTAGGTTTAGTTTACTGGGCTGTCACGTGATGAACGACTCAAACCCGAAGACTCAAACGATGATCTAATCAATTCTCTTTCCGGCTCATACTGCATTAGTCACGTGATGAACGAACGACTCGAAAGACCCGAAGATTTGAAACAGGTGAACTAATTCCAGGACAGAACCTATAGGTTGGTGCGCATGCGCAACTGAACGAATCACTCCCCGAGACGACTCGTTCTTCTCGAGTCACATTAAAGATTCGTTCAAAACGAACGAATCGTTCAAGACCGACCCATCACTAATTTCAATAGGATGGTATTCTAACATTAAATCAGTTAATTCAATTACTGTATTTAACTGTAACTTTAAGTTAAAAGCGTAAAATGTTGTTGCTGTATTTCTTACGGTTGAATTCCGGCAAACACAGCTGCCAGTTTTTTACCGTCAATTTTTAATTCCTTTAATGTTTACATGACTAAGAAAAAATGTAACATTTAATTAACATTGTTTAAATGTTGCTACTTGTTTCAGAACCTTCAGAGAACATTCAAAAGTAACAATCCCATAATCTTTGCTAAATGATACAATGTAACGCTTCCTTAACATTCACAACATTTAGAGGACATTCAGAAATATCGTTTTCATAAATTAATGGGAACATTTGTTCATTAACGTTCACATAACCAAGAAAAAACGATGTTTTGAATCTTCAGAGAACATTCAGAAATTATGTTTCCATAACTTCATGGGAACCTTAGCAAAGCATTCTTAGGATCTATTTTTTGTTAGTTGTGATTCTCTCTGCTTGATATTAAAGAAACGTTCCTCTATTGTTATAACCCCCCCCCCCCCAATAGGAAACTGATATATAAAATAATAAGCATCTCCTGCGGCGTTGAGCTGTTAATTGATGTATTAATAGGACAGATCTGGTCTGCTGGCTTGTTTTTAACTATAATCCATGCATCATGTGAGGTTTGATTACTGCACATGAATGATGACAGTCAGCTCTATAATGGGATTTAAGAAGCAAATATTGTGGTGAAGAGTCTTACTTCATCCCAAAATACAATTCTGTCATCATTTACTCACCGTCATGTCCCTCCAAACCAGGATGAGTCTGAATCTTCTGCAGTGAATCTTTAAGCAGCTCTATTCCACACATAAACAATAATCAAACAACCATAGAATATCATAACTGTATTCATGTGACGGTGCACTACATGGAACGAGGGACAGGCCCAAATCAACATTATTATTTATATACCAACAACATTTATGGAATCAGTTGATGTTGATGCACTATTTTTGTAATTCATGACTTTTGTTGTCCGATTTTATAAACGATATTAGCAGAAATTGTAACTTACGTTTCCATATTTTTTTTTTTTAAACTAGGTTAATAACAAATACTGCTTTTTATAAATAAATATATAAAATATAAATAAAGTATGAGTTTAAATGATTCATTAAAATTATTATTAAGAAAAATAAATCATAAATCAAAGTATGTGCCTAATACTAATACAAATTATTTTAATAAAATATGTAAAGTAAAAAAAGTATTAAAACAAAGTAAAAATAAAAAGATTATAGGTATATATATAGTATAGGTATATATACACACACACACACACACACACACTCTCTCACACACACACACACTCTCACGCACACTCTCACGCACACTCTCACGCACACACACACACACACACACACACACACACACACACACACACACACACGCACGCACGCACGCACACACACACACGCACACACACACACACACACACACACACACACACACACGCACACACACAGACACGCACGCATGCATGCACGCACACACACACACACACACACACACACACACACATATACTTTTTTATTGTCATATTTATTAATTTGTAAACTTTTTGTACTATAATTTTATTTTAAAAAAGCACTGTTTGACTGCAATCTCAGGTGATATTTGCAGAAATGTCAGTCACTATTCAACACCATTCACAGCCCATTTGACGGTCAATAAATCAGTGCACAGTGAGAAACGGTCAAAAGCAGAGAAAAGGACAGGCGCTGGGAGATGGAGCGTCTGCAGGGATGTGTGTTGAGCGTCAGACAGAGACTGTGACAGTCAGGAAAACAGCCGTCGTTCTCCAGAGGTTCAGCAGCCCGCTGTTTACTCACACGCTCAAACATCTGATGCTGTCTGACTTTCATTTCTCTCTCTCTAAACAGAGACCTGCTCCACCTTCCCAGAATCCTCTGCTTCTGTACTGACGCCCTGCTCTGAAACACTGAAGATTCAACACGTGCCATTCATTCAAGGAGTGGTTGATTGTGATTCCACTTTTTTAACTAACTTTATTTAGTGTGTAATGTGCTGTTTGAGCATAAACAATATCTGCATAGGTACGACGCTGGACGTTCAAGGCAAACGCAGTCTTTTCAAATGATGGCAGTTTAATGCCTACAATTACGGCTCTTAGGGACTACAACGAGCTACTTCCTGGGTTGGTGACATCACAAACCCTGAAATTTACATAAACTCCGCCCCCCCAGAACATGAAACAAAGGGGGCGGGGCCACGTGGCACTGCTCTAGAGAAGAGGACCAGTGTTTGCCGTGCTGTCAAAACTATGGGTGCAGGAAAAATTATATTCTGTCTTCTATTGTTTCTAATGGATTCACAAGTTTCAAAACCAATAATCTAAAGCCGCGGTTCTTAATCCTGTTCCTCTCTAACACTCCCTGCTAAAGCTACAGCGCAATCATGTATTCTGCTGTATTAAACTTTAATCAGAATAAAACTGTATATTAAAAGTTAAGATAAGCAGTAGCATTACAAATAACAGCAGATCTAAAAGTATGAGACAGTAACAAACTATGTAGCATTTTGACTATTTTAAATGTTTGACTATTTTCCACCTGAGATCACATTTACTCAGGTTCGGCTGATGAAGAAAATACATGTTTTCTGTTTTCTGCATCTGCTGAGTTAAAACTGTATTATTATAATTGTGTGGGTGTACTGGTTTGGATATCTGAGTGTGCTTAGTATGTGGCTTGTATAATAATAATAAATACTGCTTAGCCTTTAGTTGGATATCAAAAAAAAAAAAAAGAAAGAAATATATATATATATATATTTTTTTTCATGAAAAGAACTGTGTAATTATGTAAACAAGCTGGCAAGTTTAAAAAACAACCTGAAAATACATAATTTTTTGGTAATTATGATCAGGCCTGATGTTGGTAAAAGATCAATGCAAGTGAAATTGGAAAGAAAAATAATAATATATAATACTTTATGACCTTTTTTGACACTAAATGTTACTATTTGTTTCTGAATGTTCAGAGATCTGTAATCTGCACAAGCAAAACATAAAAAAACTGATGTTTTGAGCATTCATTTTTCATGACTTAATTGGAATGTTGGCAAAACCTTCTTAGAATAAAAGTTATCTGTTTTTTAGTAACGTTCTCAAAACATTTTGGAATGTTCAGCACATTCAAAAGTAACATTTCCATAATATTCTCAAAATTATCAAATGGAATGTTCACTTCATGTTTGCATAACTAATTCATTTTTTTAACTGGATGCTTTAAACACTCACATAATGTGACTCTGTGGCACTTTCAAAACATGAATCTGTTTGTTTGAGCAACACTGACTCAACCAATGGTGTGCGTTTGGGGCGGGGCTATCTGCTCGCCCAGCCAATGACAAATGGGGGCGGAGCAATTGGAACACCATTTGTAATTGGTACTTCTTTTTTATTGTCACTAATGGCACAGAAATCCCACGCTTTAATCATGTGGCATCGCTAAGCTGTTTAACAGACAGGACTTTCCATTTGCGTGACTGCTAATTGCTCTGAGAACAGCTCGTCAGCTTGCCAAAACTGGTGCAAAAAACCGCCAACACATTCGGTGTTATGCTGCGGGGAACTTTACCTGCCAGCCGAGCCGAGCCGAGCCAGGCTGTTTGCCAAGCCAATATAAAAGAACACATCAGTGAATAAATCCAATCAACTCATCACGCTCAACAGCCTTTCAAAAGCTCATTTACTGCTAATGAGGATCCTGCCGGACCGGGGCCGCGAGGCTCCTGCAAAATGACTTGTTTGACAGCAGAGATTGGATGTGTAGCTGGATGTTTAAGAGCATCCGAATCGATAAACGCCATATTTAAACAAGCGCCGCGCTGATGAACGCCTTTATTAAACCTGCACTGAATGCAATGCTCTCCACTTAAAGTTCAATTCTAGTGTGATCTAACAACAGCTTTTGTGGAAAAAGGACAATTAATACTAAAATATACACTGATTCAAAAGTACAGCTGCAAGATATACATATCGAAACAATCAACAGAAATTCTAATGGTTTCCAGTAGGCTACAAATACCATAAACCATTAAAAAAACATAACAAATGGTTGGACATATTCCATTAGGATTTAGTGGTTTCAACAAGCCACCGATAAAGGTGACAAATACCAGTAAAGACCCACAGGAACTAACATTACAGTTTACATTAAAACCAACACAATTCCCATTATAACCAGTAAAAGCAATACTCATTCTGTGATGGTTTCTATGGGTTTTTTCTCTAGCTGGGATGTATTTAACCTATTGTGATAGTTTTCTGATCTCTTCTGACAGCGATACGATGCTGTAGTTTCTTTACTCTTGTGCAGTTATGAAGAGTTTAAACAGCCTCTTCTTCTGAAGATCGAGTATATGTTTAAAAGCATGTCGTGTCAACAGAAAACTGTGATTATGCTCATAATTACAGTGATCATAATCAGAGTAAAGATGTGAAGTACTGCAGTTTTAATCACACTTTACAAGCATATTGTCTATGCTTTAATTGCACAAAAATGTGCATGTAGTGCATCAGAAAATCGGGTTAAAGATGAATGATGCTTGGTTCTCAGAACGTTCTATGATTGTTAGTTTATGGTTCTCAGTAAACACACATCCTAACCTTCTCTGTTGGTTACACAGAAAGATAAAAAGATAAGAAAATTGGAAAACGTTGCTCTAATGTTGTCAGAATATTCTTATATGCTTCCCAGAAACATATCCAAACAGGAACGTTAGGGAAATGTTCTGTGTTTGCTGGGAAACATCTCTAGTTACCATGAATCAATAACCAAACTGTAACCATGTGGGAACATTATGGGATGTTCCCAGACAACAGACATTCTCACATTCTCTGCTAGATAGCGGGAGAGTTTTCTAAATGTAATAGAACATTCTCCTAAACGTTCTCCGAATGTTCTTATCTGGTTCCCATTAGAATAACCAAACTGGAACCATGTGGGGACATTATGGGATGTTCCCAGACAACAGACATTCTCACATTCTCTGTTAGTGAGCCAGGAAAGCATTCGTTATAACAGAACATTCCCTTTATGTTTGGAGACTGTTCTTCAAATGTTCTCAGAATGTTTTTATTTGGTTCAAATCTAAAAATGACCAAATCAGAACCATATGCAAAAGTTAGGGAACATTTCCAGACAACAGACCAGGAGAACTAGCCAGGAAAGCTTTCTAAATGTAATAGAACGTTCTCAGAATGTTCTTATTTGGTTCCCATACAAATAACAGAACGGGAACCATATGAGAACGTTTTAGAACAGACATTCTAAAAAAGAATAGTTGGTGAGCCAGTAAAGTTTTCTTTACATTATAGAACATTGTCTTTAGGTTTGGAGAGTGTCCCCCTGACGTTCTTATATCGTCCCCATACAAATAACCAAATGAGAATCATGTGGAACGTTCTGTGTTTGCTGGGAAAGAAGTTCTTGCACCTTTGGAGCTCAGGAACTCTTGCGTACAGCTTTATACAACACGGACATCATTTCTTTAATTATAACCATCAGAATAGAGCATTTAAGACTCATTTCTGAACCACTGAACAGCTTGCACTTGAAACAGACAAACAACAAATTCACTGCTTTTGAATCCCACATTGTGTTCTGCTCAGGGGTACAAGTGAATAAAACAACAAGATGGTGGTAAAAACACACAACATTTGTTAGCAAATAATGAAAATAAGGGCAAGTAGCACATACACAGGATTGAAGATGTTTTCTGTGTCATATAAAGCAATCAGACACCTGGAGCCTGTTCCATGACGGTAGATTAACAAATTCAGAGTTATAGGATAAGTTTTGAGTTGAAAAAACCAAACCTCTTCAATCTGGCTTTATTGGTACCATGAAGCCGATCATCAACTTTCTCTGTCGACTCAGACTTGATCCTGGTTTAATGAAGCGCATGCACATGAATGTGTGACATCATCGGCGATCAGCCAATCACAACACAGAGCAAGTGTGACTCACTTCAGCCAGATTCAAAACTCGTTCGTTAAAGAGATTAAAGAGGAATTAAACACATTTCCACTGAAGTATGAAAGAGGACAAATAAAGGACATGATCTCGCTCTATCAGTGCAGTCACGAGTGAAACGTGTGAAGTTACTTTATATAGATGATATTATATAGAGACTCAAACATGTGTTTCTTCACATTGGGACTGCTAGTGTAACTCTGAAATTACAGATCTGAATGTTATGTTTCTATCTCCATAGACAGAACAGAATATGACTCCATCAGTCCTGAACGCAAACCTGCAGCACACAAAGATCATTGTAATTCACTTGCACATTTATGAATACATTTTTGATCTGCAAAAAATATGTACGTTTGCCGAATTGGTTTAAAAGCAGTGCTGAAAAGCTGTTTTATTCTACTTTATTCCTCTTTATCATGATCGTTTCTTACAGTACAATATCTTTATATTACTGCAGATTTTTAATCATGGTTCACAGTTGCATGTTGACTTTTTTTGCATATTTAATTGAAAATGTTTGTTTTTGCATGATCATCCACACCAACAGGTGTCAGTATAAAGTCCAAAATATGATGTTTTGCATCTCAAACATCAAGCCCAGTTAACAAGAAATGTTCTCAGACTGTTCTGGCATTAGGAACACATGCTCTACCAGTAACATTAATAAAAAAATTTATTCAGAATTACTTGGTCTTCAATAGTGTTCTCAAAATATTATAGCAAAAAAAATTAAAACGTCAAAAGTTGCACTCAATCACTTAAAAACATTGTACAAATATATGGTAGTGTATTGATTTGTGTATATGTGTGTGTGTGTGTGTGTGTGTATGTATATATGTGTGTGTATATATATATATATATATATATATATATATATATATATTAATTAATATAATATTTACTTAGTTGTTGAACAATATTTAAAATCCCTCCTGCAAAATAAACCTGTATACCAAAAGCAAATAATAACTCAAATAAAAATTTCTACAATAAAAAGTAGCAATCTGTTAATTTAACAAATACCAAAAAAAAATTAATAAAAAAATTATTATGTAATTGTATGGATACAATGGAAGTTATTTATTAATTAAAAATATATGTAAATATTATGTTATTTAAAAAAAAAAATTTTTTTTGAAAGATTTTAGAAACCGGACATATCGAATGTTCACAAATACAGTTAAAAATGAAGGTTCCAAAACCAGTTTTGGTTCCCCAAAGAACCTTCAGTGAACAGTGTGAAGAAACTAATCTAAAGAGCGTTTCACTGTAAAGAACCTTCAGTGAACAGTGTGAAGAAACTAATCTACAGAGCGTTTCACTGTAACGAACCTTCAGTGAACAGTGTGAAGAAACTAATCTACAGAGCGTTTCACTGTAAAGAACCTTCAGTGAACAGTGTGAAGAAACTAATCTACAGAGCGTTTCACTGTAAAGAACCTTCAGTGAACAGTGTGAAGAAACTAATCTACAGAGCGTTTCACTGTAACGAACCTTCAGTGAACAGTGTGAAGAAACTAATCTACAGAACGTTTCACTGTAACGAACCTTCAGTGAACAGTGTGAAGAAACTAATCTACAGAGCGTTTCACTGTAAAGAACCTTCAGTGAACAGTGTGAAGAAACTAATCTACAGAGCGTTTCACTGTAAAGAACCTTCAGTGAACAGTGTGAAGAAACTAATCTACAGAACGTTTCACTGTAACGAACCTTCAGTGAACAGTGTGAAGAAACTAATCTACAGAACGTTTCACTGTAAAGAACCTTCAGTGAACAGTGTGAAGAAACTAATCTAAAGAGCGTTTCACTGTAACGAACCTTCAGTGAACAGTGTGAAGAAACTAATCTACAGAGCGTTTCACTGTAAAGAACCTTCAGTGAACAGTGTGAAGAAACTAATCTACAGAGCGTTTCACTGTAACGAACCTTCAGTGAACAGTGTGAAGAAACTAATCTACAGAACGTTTCACTGTAACGAACCTTCAGTGAACAGTGTGAAGAAACTAATCTACAGAACGTTTCACTGTAAAGAACCTTCAGTGAACAGTGTGAAGAAACTAATCTACAGAACGTTTCACTGTAAAGAACCTTCAGTGAACAGTGTGAAGAAACTAATCTAAAGAACGTTTCACTGTAAAGAACCTTCAGTGAACAGTGTGAAGAAACTAATCTAAAGAACGTTTCACTGTAAAGAACCTTCAGTGAACAGTGTGAAGAAACTAATCTACAGAACGTTTCACTGTAACGAACCTTCAGTGAACAGTGTGAAGAAACTAATCTAAAGAACGTTTCACTGTAAAGAACCTTCAGTGAACAGTGTGAAGAAACTAATCTACAGAACGTTTCACTGTAAAGAACCTTCAGTGAACAGTGTGAAGAAACTAATCTAAAGAACGTTTCACTGTAAAGAACCTTCAGTGAACAGTGTGAAGAAACTAATCTAAAGAACGTTTCACTGTAAAGAACCTTCAGTGAACAGTGTGAAGAAACTAATCTACAGAGCGTTTCACTGTAACGAACCTTCAGTGAACAGTGTGAAGAAACTAATCTACAGAGCGTTTCACTGTAAAGAACCTTCAGTGAACAGTGTGAAGAAACTAATCTAAAGAACGTTTCACTGTAACGAACCTTCAGTGAACAGTGTGAAGAAACTAATCTACAGAACGTTTCACTGTAACGAACCTTCAGTGAACAGTGTGAAGAAACTAATCTACAGAACGTTTCACTGTAAAGAACCTTCAGTGAACAGTGTGAAGAAACTAATCTACAGAACGTTTCACTGTAAAGAACCTTCAGTGAACAGTGTGAAGAAACTAATCTACAGAACGTTTCACTGTAAAGAACCTTCAGTGAACAGTGTGAAGAAACTAATCTAAAGAGCGTTTCACTGTAACGAACCTTCAGTGAACAGTGTGAAGAAACTAATCTACAGAACGTTTCACTGTAACGATCCTTCAGTGAACAGTGTGAAGAAACTAATCTACAGAACGTTTCACTGTAAAGAACCTTTGGTTCCATGGATGTTAAAGGTTCTTAGTGGAACCATCGATGCCAATAAAGAACCTTTATTTTTAAGAGTGTATTAAAAACAGGGACATTATTCCAGAGCAAGAGGGTCAAAGTTCTGTAACAGCTGCTGGTTCTGGAATCCTCTGGTTTCTGTTGCTCTGTACGAGAGCCTGCGGTGGGGGGGTCAAACACATGCGGTCTCTTCTGGCCCGCAGCGATCGAGGGTTAAACTCTCATCGGATAACAACAGCTTCCTCAGACTCCGATCTCACCAACCTACAGAGAGAAACATTAACATTCAGTCTGAAATGACTCTTTTCATGTTTCAATCTTCCTCATAGAACTATATTGATTCTGTTAGACTGTTTATGCTACAAAAAGAACCCAAATATGAATCATTTCTTCAATAAATCAAAATAGGTTTCAAGGTTATTTACTCTGGAAGTGATCTTTTCCTGCACAAAAGTTCATCTCTGTCAAAAGGCATC
>JAPDDM010000046.1:55000-57500 GCA_027474115.1 Schizopygopsis malacanthus
CAAAACCACACACCCAAACTGCAAAATACCTCATATATCCTGCAAAATGAAGCACTGCAACCGAAACTACACATAGCATTATCAAAATCAAACTTTTTCATGAAATGGCACACACTTCATTCATGTTACCAGATTTTTGCCTAACCAACTACACACTGTTGGGCATAATGAAAAGCACCCCCATCTTTAGTATGCTTTGCCATAATACTAAAATATGTATCAGATTGTTCAGACATGCACAGAAATATTTGCAGATACACACACATGCTGTTGCAACATTTTTTTATTTTATTTTTCACTACAGTAAACAAGTCAGTGCAACATATGCACAGCAGATATATTTACATGGGACTGAACAAAAATATTCTTACAAAAAACAGTAAACTGAAAAAGAAAATTTCAGAAAAAATATATTACAGTAAAAAAAAGAGGCAAGAAAAATAATTAGGCAGCATCTTGCCGCACAGCCGGGTCTGGCCACAACGCCTCGTCAACATCACAGGCAATATCTTCCCTTGCCAGACATCGAGGGAAGAAGCGCCTTGAGTGCCTTATCCATCCCTGAATTGCACCCACATCAATCTCATCACATGCCTCTTCCATGGCCTGCACAAGAGGCATGCGCACAAAGGGCTGCCGGTCGTATACCTTCCACCGCCATGCTGAAAATAACTCTTCTATGGGGTTCAGAAATGGTGAGTATGGTGGGAGGTATTGCACAAGAAATGTTGGGTGGTCAGCAAACCAGTTTTGGACTGGGGCTGCACGATGAAAGCTCACGTTGTCCCATACTACAACATACCGGTTTCTTTGATGGTCTGCATCATTCATACGCTCTGGTGGTATGAGAATGTTGTGAAGTCTGTCCAGAAATGTGAGAATATGGCCTGTGTTGTATGGTCCAAGGTTGGCATGACGGTGGAGGACACCATGCATACTGGAGATGGCAGCACACATTGTGATGTTCCCTCCACGTTGGCCAGGAACATCTATAATGGCTCTGTGGCCAATGACGTTTCTCCCCCTTCTTCTGGTCTTTGCTAGGTTGAACCCAGCCTCATCTATAAAGATGAACTCATGTGGGATTGCATGAGCATCCATTTCCAGTACTCCCTGAAAACAAAGAACAAAAATCAGTCAATATGGTGTTATCCAGTACACTGGGAAACAATGTTGCGTGTGGTGTACTGCAGTCAATATAGTACTTACATCCACATATGCTTGTCTCAACTCTTTGTTTCTTTGAGAGTTTCTCTCAAACGGCACCTTATAAAGTTGTTTCATTCTGATTTGGTTTCGCTTGAGAATGCGAGCCAATGTGGACAGACTGACTCGTTGAATGTTGTTGAATAAGGTGTTGTCTTGGATGATGTGGCTTTGAATTTCTCTTAATCTGATTTCATTATTTTCCAAAACCAAGTTTACAATGCCAGCTTCCTGTACCCCGGTGAACATTTGGCCCCTTCCTCCACCATGGTGTCGTCTCTCAGTCCTTTAGAACAAATAAAAATAAAAATATATATAGGGCTTGGACAATGCAGCCTAAATATTTCCCCCCACAGTAGAGTACATTGTACAGGAAACTTGTACAGTTCATGAATGGCTGATGTCATACACTAAGTAAACAGGTGTCACCCAACTGATACACTATGACATGGGGTATACTACATGTGTACTACATGACATTTTGGTTACATACCTGTTCTCCAGTCTAAAGGTCCGGATGACAGAGGCGACAGTAAAACGACTCAAGTTTGGCTGCACTCTCTGTCCAGCCTCACGCATTGTCAGCCCATGGTTGATGACATGATCTACTAAGGTTGCTCTGATTTCATTTGAAAGTGTTTGTCTTCTTTGGCCATGAACTTCTCTACCTGCTCTACCCCTACCTCTCACTCTTCCTCCCCCTCTTATTCTTAACCTCCCTCTTCCTCTTCCTCTCTCTGCAATGTCTTCCATTGTTCTCACAAAAAGGTTCTCACCTGTGGTCTTTTCATAGTGCTTACATCCTGATTGAAGTGTTAACAATTAACCATTGAGGTGTTTGGCCAGATGGCACATGTAATTGGCCAATTAGCTCATGTAGTGTCATTTTGAATGGCAGTGTTTGGAAATGGCAAACATGTGACTTTATTTCAGATTGTTGTGTGTTATGCAGAGAACCGTGTTCAGTGTGTTTAAAAAGTGCCATTTTGAAATGCAAAATGTGTGTATAGCAGAAAATGTGTTTAGACTTTTGGAGACTTGAGAAGAAGTTTTGCTCTCTGTGTGTCAGTTTAAATAATTGTGCTGTGCATGTCATTTTAGTGTGTTAGCAATTGGAAAAAACTGTAATATACATATTTCATTAGCTTGCGGAGGAGGCAGGATTGTGATTTTCTTGCGTGTCGGACGCAGTTTTCCAGCGAGATTAACGATCGCCCAGCCATCACCCGTTAATTTTAATTAGCATGGAGGGGACAACGAGGGTGGAGTTCTGTCCGAGTGAGCAAACACAAGG
>JAPDDM010000046.1:67500-70000 GCA_027474115.1 Schizopygopsis malacanthus
ACACCCTCGTCCAGGGCTACACGAGGACATGTACCACCTCACAGCACGACACACAGCGAAATACAGAGTTTATACTCATATACCACCCGCGAAACACTTCTCATGCTCTGCCTTCCGCCGCTTAGAAACGATCGTTAATATTGTTTGAAGCCTTTAGTTAAAATATACTCAAAAAGTGTTTTTGTTGAGTTTCATATATTTGCCACATCAGGCTTTTATGGCTCATATAGTCTGATATAGTGAGTGTATGTAGTAGAAACAGCTCAATTTTATCCATAAAAAAATACTATAGTAAATACGGTAGTGTACCATACTATAGTAAAGTGTATTATACTGTGTATATTATAGTATTTACAACACTTTTTTAATGAATGCTACAGCTTTACTGTAATATTAGAACTGATACACTGTAGTATACTTTAGTTTTTACTACAGTAAACTGTAGTGTAATTGTAGTATAAAACACCCTATAGTTGTAGAACATGTAGTACAGTGTTGGGTAAAGTTATTTGTTTATATAACTATCGTTGTTATATTATCACAGCAACAATAGAAGTACTTTACAATAGTATGCTTCAACAACACTCTAGTATTTGCCCAAACTGAGCAAAACCATGCATTTTTGGTTCAGATGCTAGTATTTATATTGTGGTGCAGACTTTAGTAGGCATGCTGTGACATGTCTCTCTCTAACTATGTGCAGTGAGCACTAAACTGTCCCTAGCAGTGATTTTGATCAAACAGTTAAATGCATGTGTACGTGTAAGCACTGTTGATGTCATATCAGCCGCATTGAAATAGTTTACAGCATTGATATCACCTGAGAAATACGCTAGGAAAGCATGTTTTCAAGGACCCACATTTAATACACGAGCGGAGTGAGATCATAACATCCAAATCAGTTAAACCACTGTTTCAAAGCAATCCGATCGGATCGTGTATCGTGAATCATTGGGACTTCGGAGCATGGCTCACAAATCATTTCTATGATTCATTTGTTTATTAAACAGTACAAAACATCAAACCATGAAGGCAGTGCAGTTATAAAAACAAAACAAACAACAACAAACTAAGCATTTTATTATAGTAAAAGCTCTGGAAACAGAAGATGTGATGATCAGATCTGAGATTAAAACATGATTGATGGAGAATCAAGTAAAGCTGAGCGTCTTCAGATCAGTAAGTGTTCATCTGGAGATATTACTGCAGTTATTCTGACCTTTACTTGATCAAAAACAGTCAAGATTTGACGTAAAAAGCACCAGCTGAAGTATAATTACACTAAAACTGATCCATTTACTGGATAAAAACACCAAACTATCAATCAGACCACAGAAGACCCGGAGTACAGATTGTGTTTTTAAGTGACGTTTTGATCATGTTGATCATACATGGCTTAATTTTCATATTTAATATGAATTTATACGGTTAAAATGTCTAATGAGCATACTTCACTCATCTTATAAAGGCCTAAAACATGAATTAATGGGAGATTTCAGCGTGTAGGTTTCCTTTTAAAGATGCAACGAGGCAGGAGACCTTGAAACGATCGTTTTTAAAACAAACCAGTGATTAAAGCAACGAGTCAATCGGCCTCGAGCTTTTTTTAAATGTCGGTGTTGAGAAAATGCCTCTGCTTTGAAGCAAGTCTGATGATGTGATGAAAATAACAGCATTCACACGTTTCCTAATATCTGAGGTTATTTAACTTTATGAATCGCCCCGCACTAGGATTTAAAACGTTAGGGCCTGGTTTCATAGACAGGGTTTAGCCTAAACCGGGATTAGGCCATAGTTCAATTTGTATAAATGTGCCTTAAAACCATTGCTGGGGGGCATCTTGAGACAAAACAAAGACACTGATGTGTTTTAAGATCAGTCAGTGCGAGTTTCTTTCAGTTGAAACAGCTCAGACTTATATTTTAGTCTAGGACTAGGCTTAAAGAGATAGTTCACCCCAAAATGTAAATTCTGTCATCATTTACTCACCCTCAAGTGTGTGTGTGTGTGTGTGTGTGTGTGTGTGTGTGAGTGTGAGTGTGTGTGTGAGTGTGTGTGTGTGTGTGTGTGTGTGTGTGTGTGTGTCTGTCTGTCTGTCTGTGTGTGTGTGTGTGTGTGTGTGTGTGTGTGTGTGTGAGAGAGTGTGTGTGTGTGTGTGTGTGTGTGTCTGTGTGTGTGTGTGTGTGTGTGTGTCTCTGTGTGTGTGTGTGTGCGTGTGTGTGTGTGTGTGTGTCTGTGTGTGTGTGTCTGTGTGTGTGTGTGTGTGTGTGTGTGTCTGTGTGTGTGTGTGTGTGTGTGTGTGTGTGTGAGTGTGTGTGTGTGTGTGTGTGTGTGTGTGTGTATGTGTGTGTGTGTGTGTATGTGTTTGTGTGTGTCTGTGTCTTTGTGTGTCTGTGTTGTTTCCTCTTCAACTGTTTTTACCAAATAGTTTTTCTTGTTTTATTTTAAGCATAGATTTATTTATTATACCTTGAAAAGATACCTGTATGAATGTGTTTGT
>JAPDDM010000046.1:75000-135000 GCA_027474115.1 Schizopygopsis malacanthus
CAAAGTCAATTAATCATAGAATGATTGCAAGCATTGTGTAAGTATAGTTAGTGATGTTATTGATATTGACTACTATCTACTTACTCACTTTTACATACTATGTATGCATGTCTTTATTTTTGTGTGTATTGTATTATTTTATATGTGCAATGAACTACACCAAGCAGTTGAAACAATAGACAGTAGTTGCAGTAGTAGTGATAGTAACATTTGCAGTAACAGTTGCAGTAGTATTTGCTGTTGTAGTTTGTATAGTGGAATTTAAAGGAGTTAACCCTTTAACAAGAACCCTCAATCCTTTTGAATACAAAATTAGGCTCTCCTGAAAGCTCAGACTTTGTAGTTTCTGAGGGAAAGTGCCAATACAGAAATGTAACATGTACATGTATGTCCTGAGTAGTTTTGTCATACATGTACAGTATAAGGCAATATATTGTTATCATATACATCCGCAGGATATATGAAAATAAAAGTTTATAGTATACATTTCCCATAGAATTACATACATGTATTAAAATTATTTATATGATGTCTTTTCATATGGAACTGTAAGTCTAAGGCATATATGTCTCGGTTATATACAAATGTATTCACAGAATATATAAGCAAACTTTCGGTACGCTTACATATGATTTGCTATAGGTTTATACCATATATGAAATACCCATAATAAACATAGTATATGTGCATATATTACAAATATTTATTTGATTCCTTTTTATATGGTACAGTATGTTAAAACCATATATGTTAACAAAATATACCTAATTTATATGCAAGTTTATTTACAGATCATATGTAAACATTCATTTTGATAATATATGATTTTAGAGAGGTTTTCTATAGGTTTATCCCATATATGAAATACCCATAGTGAAACTATTATAATGTAATGTATGCTAATGCCAAATAAAGTGTGTTAACTAGGTCTCATTTATGCAGGTTAATTTAATCAGTATATATGAAAAAAATAAAGTATGCTTATATAGGATTTCATATCGGTTGTATATAGGTTTATACCATATCTAAATTACCTATAGTAAAAATCTGTATATAAATATAATGAATATATTTATATGATGTATTTTTAAGTTACCCTATGTTAAGTCAATTTATATGAACAATTTACTGTATGTCTACTTAATATATGCAAGTTTATTTACGCAACATATATGCAAAAATTTGGTATGTTTATATGGGATTTTTTATAGGTTTAAACCACATAAATATCTATAGTAAAATTAGTATTAACACACATTTCTTTTATAATGTAATGTATGTTAATGCTATATATGTAAACAATGTCTCATTTATATATGCAGGTTGATTTAATCAGTATATATGAATAAATACTGTATGCTTAGGATTCTATATACCATACAAACAATACCTACAGTAAAAATGTGTATACATGCATGTGTGGTATAGAATAGTATATATGTGACCCTGGAGCACAAAACCAGTCATAAGGGTCAATTTATCGAAATTGAGATTTATACATCATCTAAAAGCTGAATAAATAGATTTCCATTGATGTATGTTTTGTTATGATAGGACTTAAACCTATTGTGCGTTGCTCTTCAGTGTTTGTACCGTTTTTGTTTGTTTTTCCTGTTTTTCAAATACGATCAGTTTTACCAGGGATGATCTGCTGAACATTCGGCAGAACACACCACAAAATCTTTTACCGGGTTTTGATTTTTCGGACGTTTTGCTGGACATTGTAGTCGGTGGAGCCGTAGCTCTGGTCAAACACTACAGGAAGCGCAGGCGGTGGGGCAAGTGAGCCGGCGCGCTCGTGAAGCTCAGACAGCGGATTTCAAACGGTGTTGCCTACCATCCATTTAGCGAATCTCCGCTCTCTATCCAACAAAACCGACGAACTCCTACTGCTCTCCCGAACAAACAAGGATTTTTCTAACTCTGCTGCTCTGTGTTTCACGGAAACCTGGCTGAACGGCGACATACCAGCGTGCTACATCTGCCTAATTATCAGCTGATCAGAGCAGATCGGGACGCAGAATCAACGGGGAAATCACGCGGCGGCGGGATGTGCTTTTACATTAATGAGAGGTGGTGTACAGATGTAAATGTGTTAAAGAAGATGTGCTGTTCAGATCTAGAAACGCTCTTCATTAACTGCAAGCCGTTCTATTCGCTGCGGGAGTTCTACATCAGTTCCACCACAAGCGCACGTGAGCTCAGCTTTACAGAAACTCGCTGATCTGATCAAAGACACAGAACAACAACACTTAGACTCTGCTTTAATCATTCTCGGGGACTTTAATAAAGCAAATCTCTCGAACTGCCAAAATACAGACAGCACATCACATGTCCCACCAGAGACAGTAATATATTGGATCACTGTTACACAACAATAAAGGACACATATCACTCGGATCCACGAGCAGCTTTAGGACTCTCTGATCACTGTTTGGTTCATCTTATTCCAACCTACAGGCAGAAACTTAAATATGCAAAGCCTGTATTAAGAACTGTTAAAAGATGGACTAATGGAACAGAGCGGGATCTACAAGCCTGTTTCTCTCTCACTGATACACCTTTTCCACCAAAGCATTTCCAGTGCTGGTTCAGAGCCAGAGCCTAGTTTCAAACCGGTTCTTTGTTTTTCGACACCATAAGCACCAGCTCCGAACCAGAAAAAGCGGTTCGTAAGTAGCACCAAAACATTGCTGGGCTAGAAGGAAGAACCGCTTGCGTCAGGGGCTGGGGGCGGGGGTGGTTTGGAGTGGAGTTTTAACAATAACATTTCTGGATATTTCTTCCACCAATGTTTACAACTTTTTTTTCAATGCTAGGAGGGTACATGCTGAGGCTAACATTGCGATGTTACTGTTCGATGTTAACAAAAAAAATGTGTTATCTACTTACCGTTATTCTCGCTTGAAATCTCCGTCTATACAAGTTACGGCGAGCTGCTCGAACACGTTGGATTCGCCGGGTTTGGATGCCGATGTAGGTTCGCAAAGCCAACATCAATAGCAACGCAACATCTGCCATTGTTCATGCCGGTATGTTTGTGTTTGGCGCTTTCGCGTTAGCGTTGCTGGTAAAAATGAGATGTATTCGGTGATGTAACACCTGGCTCTGGATTGGCTCTCTAGACTGTGGAAAAGCAACCGGTTCTTAAAGGGCTCGCCAGTAGAACCAACTAAGAACCGGCAATAGCACTGGCTGTGAACTAGCACCTGGTTCCTGCTGGTGCAAAGGGGGTATATTTGGTGTTTTCGAAGCTGCTGCAAACGATCTGGATGAGCTCACAGAGACTGTAACATCTTATATCAGTTTCTGTGAGGATATGTGCATTCCTACCAGGACTCATCTAATCTTCAACAATGACAAACCATGGTTCACTGCCAAACTCAGACAGCTCCGTCAGGCCAAAGAAGATGCTCACAGAAAGGGGATAAAGTCTTGTACAAACAGGCCAAATACACCCTGGAAAAGGAGATCAGAGTGGCAAAGAGGTATTATTCTGACAAGCTAAGGAACAAATTATCTTCCAGTGTCTCTGCTTCAGTGTGAAAAGTTATGAAAGATATCACCAGTTACAAGACACCATCCCCCAGCACTCTGGAGAATCAATACCTGGCAGACGATTTGAATGTCTTTTACTCACCCCACATCCGCCCTGAACACCTCTCCACACAACCATTCACACCTCCAGCAACCCCCCTCTCCCCCACAACTACAATTCAAATCAGCGAAGAAGATGTGTGCCAGGTCTTCAGGAAGAACAAAAGAAGGAAAGCACCAGGCCCAGACGGTGTGTCACCAGCCTGCCTAAAAACCTGTGCTGACCAGCTGGCCCCGATCTTCACACGGATCTGTAACAGATCACTGGAGCTGTGCGAAGTCCCCTCATGCTTCAAACGCTCCACCATCATCCCCGTCCCAAAGAAACCCAAAATTACTGGACTTAATGACTACAGACCTGTGGCCCTAACGTCTGTAGCCATGAAATCATTTGAAAGACTGGTTTTGGCTTATCTGAAGGACACCACTGGACCCCCTGCAGTTTGCCTGCAGAGCAAACAGGTCTGTGGATGATGCAGTCAACATGGGACTGCACTTCATCCTGCAGCATCTGGACAGACCAGGGACTTATGTGAGGATCCTGTTTGTAGACTTCAGCTCCGTTTTTAACACCATCATCCTGGACACCCTTCAGAATAAACTAACTCAGCTCTCTGTGCCCACCTCCGTCTGCCAGTGGATCAACAGCTTCATGACAGACAGAAGCTAGTAAAGCTTGGCAAATTCACATCCAGCACTCGTACGATCATCACTGGAGCTCCTCAGGGCTGCGTTCTCTCCCCACTGCTCTTCTCCCGCTACACCAACGACTGCACATCTAAAGACCCCTCTGTCAAGCTCCTGAAGTTTGCAGACGACACCACACCGATCGGCCTCATCCAGGACAGTGACGAGTCTGGTTACAGACAGGAGGTTAAGGAGCTGGCTGTCTGGTGCAGTCTCAACAACCTGGAGCTCAACACGCTCAAAACTGTGGAGATGATCGTGGACTTCAGGAGAAACCCCCCTGCTCTCCCCCCCACTCAACATCATGAACAGCACTGTGACTGCAGTGGAGTCATACAGATTGCTGGGCAGCACCATCTCTCAGGACCTGAAGTGGGATATTCACATAGACTCCATTGTCAGAAAGGCCCAGCAGAGGTTGTACTTTCTTCGCCAGCTGAGGAAGTTCAACCTGCCACAGGACTTACTGAAACAGTTCTACTCCGCCATCATTGAATCCATCCTCTGCACTTCTATAACTGTCTGGTTCAGCTCAAATCTGATCTCAGAAGACTACGGAGAGTAGTCCGGACTGCTGAGCGAATTATTGGCACAACCCTCCCCACTTTCCAAGAAATGTACTTATCCAGAGCGAGCAAAAGGGCTGGTAAAATCACTCTGGACCCTCACATCCAGCACACTCCCTCTTTGAACTGTTACCGTCTGGCCGACGCTACAGAGCTCTGAGCACCAGAACGACCAGACACAGGAACAGTTTCTTCCCCCAGGCAATACACCTCATGAACACTCAACAATAAATGTGGAACACTAGTGCTGGGCGGTATACCGGTTCATACCGAATACCGGTGTTTATTTTTCTTACGATATGAATTTTTTAAATACCGCAATACCGGTGTCATTTAAATAACGTTTGAAACGCGACACTGTTAGAGAGGGGTCTATTTTCACTATTGCATTTTGGCGAGGATACAGCTGTATGTGTTACTAAGCGTGAAAGTTCAGAAACTGAAGCACTAGTAGAATGTGATGAGAGAGAAGAAGTCATCCACAATATCCACATTGACCGCCACAAATATCCACCATCCGCTGCATCAGCTCCTGCGTCTCTCACACACAACAGTTCTCCGGCGATACGACGGATTCCCGTCAATTGCAGGGTTCCCGCATTCTTAAATTCACTTTTCATAACTTTAAGACCGTAAATACGCTTACATTTCTCAAATTGTTTATATGTTTATATGTTATATGTTTATAAATTTATATGTAAAACATTAATGTCCACATGAATCTATGAATTTAATTGCACTCATGCCACCCCTGAGCCTCATTAAACGTCTGAAAATGTACGTACAGCCACTTTTGTGTTCTTCTGTGCCAAATTATACAAATTATTTTTTTATTAATACTAATTTCATGATTGGTAACTTACTTGTCGTATTGTACTTATTATATTGTTTTAAATATACATTTTAAAAAGCTTATAAACATACATTTTTGAATTTGAAGTAGATGAAAATTATGCCATTGCACAGGTTAAAATAAAATAGCCCTGTAAGTCACTTTAAGGAGTCAAACCTCACCTCGTATTCGGAAGGCTAATTTTTTTATCAGAATTTTTTTTATTGATCAGAAGGTACTCCTAAATGTTTTTAATTAGGAGGACAAGCGCTCCTAATTACAAGAAGAAAAGCACCGCTCTTAAACTGTGTGTGTGACTGTAGCCGTATGGCTGTGGAATGGGGTTTGGCCGAGGAAATATTTACAGTCAAAATATTATTTTTTGCTTTAACCCCTGTATTTAGTGTGGACTTTTTCTACAATATTCACTCGTCATGACACTAAAATATGGCATTCTGAGTCAATCTACTGCAGTTTTTCCTCAGTCAGTAGAAAATGTGGTTAACACCAGGTCATGCATGAAAAAAAAAATACTGTCATATACCGTGAAACCGGTATAATTTAGAAAAATACTGTGATATAAATTTTTGGTCATACCGCCCAGCTCTATGGAACACACAACTATAATACATTATCCATTCACCACACTCACTTATTTTATTTTTATTTTCTCATTTCTAATTTGCACATACTTGACCTGTACATACATAGTTGTCTATATTTTATATATATATATATATATATATTATATTGTGTTTTTGCTGTTTTGTACATTGCCTATTTGGATATTTGTATATTTTTCTTGTATTATTTGTGTCCTGTCCTGTTGCTGTCTTTCTGTTGCACTGTGGAGCTTCTGTCACTATAACAAATTCCTTGTATGTGTAAACATACTTGGCCAATAAAGCTCATTCTGATTCTGATTCTGACAATATTTGGCTGAGATACAACTATTTGAAAATCTGGAATCTGAGGGTCTGCAAAAAAAAATCAAAGCGGAAAGGGCTTGAATAAAGCATGTTTGGCTCTAGACAAAAACATGCTCACTTCATACTGTAGAAACAAAATAGTGCTACCGTTGTCATTATGGACCCAAGCCAGGGTCCGGAACCAGACCGCGGTCCGCCAATTGAGGATCACTGTGCTAGGGTGTACAAGGTGGTTCTATATTAGCAACAAAAAAGCTTACCACTTCTCTTAGTCTTGGACGATCTCTTGACTTTAGTCTTTGTGTGTGTGCCAGGGCCTTGTGGGTGAAGAGGAGAGACGTTCCATGATATATACACAAACTAAATCATAACTTTACTGTACACAGCATGCCAGAAAGTCTAAGCTGTATATGATCGCACTACATACCATCTGAGTCTTTGTCTGAATCACTAGGCTCATCTGGATCAGGTCTGTGCTTCGGGCTTCTGAATAATTCTGTATCAGAAGGAAATCAGACATTAGGAGTCACATCTTTATTGGAAAGATCTTTAATGTCAGAGGAAAAGGCAATCAGTTTTCACAGCAAACACAATTTACTTCCCGAACAACCTTGCATCAAAAAAGCTTACCATTTCTCTTAGTCTTGGATGATCTCTTGACTCTAGTCTTTGTGTGTGTGCCAGGGCCTTGTGGGTGAAGAGGAGAGACGTTCCATGATATATACACAAACTAAATCATAACTTTACTGTACACGGCATTAGGGCTGTGCGATTTGGGGAAAATATCTAATTGCAATTTTTTTGACAGATATTGCGATTGCGATTTGATTTGTGATTTTAAATTTGCAAAGTCACGCTTCAGCTCAATATTGTCAATAATGTGCAGTACAGTATGAGTATTGTTACCCTGCTGAAAAAAAAAAAAAGCCAATAGAAACCGTCACAGAAATTCTTATAATTTACATGAAAAACCATTACAAAATTCCTTTTTGTCTTGGGCATTATTCTAATAGGAATTACTGTTGTTCTATTGATTGCCATCTGCTAGATTACATCCCACCAATAGAATGCATCAAATACCAGAAGACACCATTACAGTTTACATTAAAACCAATACAATTCCCATTATAACCCTTAAATCCATTACATTTTCTATTGTGTTTTGGGAGGGGTTCTACTGTTTTTTTGTTTGTTTTGTTTTTCCTGCAGGGAAGATTATAATGGTATTACTACTTTTACAGAATTACTGAATTTCACAGGAACGATTTGTTTATTTTTTATAAATAAAGAACTGTATTTCTTCAGTCAATTATTAAAGTATTACATGTTACGCAGGCTGATTCATTAATTTTTAAGTATTTGGGATTTTAAGAACAAGTGGGAAATGTGCTGAATGTTTCATTTCATCCAAGTACAATTAGCAAGCAGTTAAACTTAATTTACATTGGTTCTAAACGCGGAGCCAGGCGCGAGTGGACACAGGTTGCGCGCGTGTGTCAGGCCTAGGGGTCGACCGATTATCGGCCTGGCCGATTATCGGCGCCGATATTAAGCATTTTACCGATTATCGATATCGGCCATTTTCAAAACAGATTGGCCGATAATTTTTTATTTTTTTTATTATTATGCAAACAAACATACTATTTACAGGTGAAATTATTTAATGTTTAAATGCACTATTTGGCTCGATGCAGCCTGTCTGAGCTCAACACTGTGAGAGTGAGGCGATCTCTCAATCTCTGAGAGCAATCTCCGCCCACCGCTCATCTGATATGTAGAGAGTCACGAGTCCGACCAATCAACGCGGAAAACTGAAGGCAGTCTCACACCGAAAGCACTTGCTAACTGGAGCTGCGTCAGTGATCACGCATCAGTTGTCTCTCAAAGGTACAATACGATTGCAATAAATCACAATCCACTACACTGAAGTTGCAAAACACCTCAATATAACCTATGATGTCCCCGATGCGGAAAATGCGGGCGAAATGCAGTCATATAATAGAATTTACCGTATAACGCGGAATGTGTCGAAGTTTGGATGAATTAATCAAAAGTAGGTCAGTACACTTAAATCGACTCACGCTATGGACTAGTATCTATAAATATTAAGCCGCAAAAACACTTTAAATATGAATCCTGCATGTTCTGCATCTCTGTTAATGAATGACACAGACGTGCGGTTTCATTTACTGCACACATACATGAAGAGCGTGATGCTCGCGGTGTTTTCAGCATCTGCCGTCTCACTAAATGAGGACATAAATACATGAACAACATCCCCAGAACTGCTCGCAGAGTCACTTCATGAGCATTTGACCGTTTCATTTGAGTAAAACGATCGTCATATCATATATACATAGGCTACAGAAACTTAAAAGGTCCTCATGGCAACCTGTCAAAATATAAGTTCGGTTTAGCCGAATATATTACTGTATACGTAATACAACTACAACAATTATTACAACTTTTGTTGAGAATAATAACACAATACGCTATTTCTTCCATGTTTTAAATGTAATAGTAAACTCATTTGTTTGCCAAAAATAAAGTCTAACTCTCATTTGATTAAAAGATAAATTAAATTAATGTTTTATGCCTTCATTTGCACTGTACTGTAAATTAAAACCAACGGAAATGTTGTTGTTATTAACAGTTTTTAGAATTAAAGACATGTTTAAAAGCATTTAAAGAAAGTTTTTTGTCAGAGCTCTTGTTATTATTAATTTTGGCATTCGTTTTCATTTTTACACCAGACACGTATATCGGTTCAAAATATCGGTTATCGGTCTACTTGATCTGTAATAATCGGTATCGGTATCGGCCCTGAAAAACACATATCGGTCGACCCCTAGTCAGGCCTCGTCCATATTGCCAGATGCGCTCGTGAGAGACTTACGGAGCAGAACCGGGCGCGAGACCGTGAGTATACAAGAGCATTACGAGACAGACTGCGTGTGAGAAGCATTCAGATACACGGGCTGTGTGTGGGGTCTTCTGAATTAGCAAACATGCATTATAAACTTATTTCTAATTATTCTGTTGGGGAGATAAAATGTATAAAGATAAGGTTCATGTAGCCTACAAATAAAAACATCTAGAGCAGTGCTGATCAGGGAGAACGGAGGTGCGCTCACTCTGTTGGTTAGTAAGACTGTCACTCAAGGCTGGCAGTGATGCATATGCTCTGGAACAGAGTAATATCGCGTCCACATCGCAGGCTTTGCGATTAGCAAATCGCAACGTCTCAAATCGCGATTGCGATTGGATTAATCACACAGCCCTACACGGCATGCCAGAAAGTCTAAGCTGTATATGATCGCACTACATACCATCTGAGTCTTTGTCTGAATCACTAGGCTCATCTGGATCAGGACTGTGCTTCGGTCTTCTGGATAATTCTGTATCAGAAGGAAATCAGACATTAGGAGTCACATCTTTATTGGAAAGATCTTTAATGTCAGAGGAAAAGGCAATCAGTTTTCACAGCAAACACAATTTACTTCCCGAACAACCTTGCAACACTATAGCAAGGCTCGAAATTGCGACCATTTTGGTCGCATATGCTCCCGAAATGTAATCTGTGCGACTCCAAAATATATTTGGGAGCATTTGTGCGAGTGCAAATAATTGCTGTGGTGCGACCTCTACAGTTCTCTGCTAAACGTTCAAGAATTACTGCACAGCATGTGCCACGTGACCGGGAGCTAAAGCAGGTTAAGCTTTTCATTCGCGCGCTGGTCTAAAGTGTGCTTTTTCTGAACTAAAAAGCCTGTCTAACAGCGCCTGATTACTCAACTAAGTTATCTTTTGAGCCAATACTGTCAAAACACACAAGGTTTACATATAGACTCAGTTGGTTATGTTTAAAATGAAATTAAACCGGTGAGTGGAACCGAAGCGTGCCTGTATATTAGATGCGTGCAGCTCTTAAAGGGACAGTATTAAACATGCAGCCGACTGTCATTAAAGGGATAGTTCACCCTACAATTTTATTTCTGTCATTATTTACTCACTGACATGTTGTCCCAAACCTGTATTCATTTATTTCTTGTGGTGAACACAAAAGAAGATATTTCAAAGAATGTGGGTAACCAAACAGTTGCTGGTCCACTTGATAGTAGGATATAAAACAATACTATGAACTCACTGGGGACCAGCAACTGTTTGGTTTTCCACATTCTTCAAAATAGCATGTATGTTCAGCAGAAGAAAGAAACTCACTCAGGTTTAAAACTAATTTTGAGTGAGTAAATGATGGTATTAATATAAAACACTATGACAGAATCCACAGACAGATGACCGAATTTATTCTTTAATGTTAAAACAACAAAACCATAGAGAAAAACATAACTCGCTACTCTTGACTGAAAAAAACAATACAGTTACTTTAATAGGAATCAATCTATAGTGTTTTATTTTTATTAATTGTTCATTCAATTTCTTGAATGCTCTACTAAATATGCCTACTGTACCTGATAATTAAACACTGTTTGTATATTATGTGTAGTTGTAATGTGTATCTTTGTTCTTATTTTTTCATAACAAAGATAAAATAATGACAAAGATTTTTTGTCTTCGCCCACTTTGGCCTAAATATCCACCATTCTTATTTATATTGTGTTTCCTTGAAAGGCTTTGTCTTTATAATAGGGACATTAGTTTGGCAGTACTGCTCAGACAAACTGGTAAAACTAACATGACAAAGAACTGTGATAAAATCGTGAAATGTCTAAAAAATAAAAATTGATATGATATTTTTGCCATATCGCCCACCCCTACTTGGAACTGACCGGTTTTGTGACCGCACTTGCACAAACTGCATTGAAATCATTTACACTTCACTGTTATTTTCGACATACCCTCTTCCTTCCCGTCATCTACCTCGTCTATGGTAAGTTCCAGGTCGCTAGAGTCACTTTCGAGCTCATCAACTTTCTGAGTTGAGGTAGTGTTGATCTTGTTCACTCGCATTTCAGTATCTTTTGGAAAATCTGGACCTTCACCCAAGCTGCAGTCTTCACTGTCGGAGGAGGCTGGTGTAGGCACATATTCACTTTCATCGTCAGAATCTGACTCTGATTCATCAGTACCACCAAGACTCTGTTAAAACAAACAAAGTCTAATTGTTTCAGTTCAGAACATCCAATCAAATCAGCTGGAAACCTCATGCCAGTTCCAGTCTTATCTTTTAGCAATACTGAAGAATTTTAAGAACTAAAGCTCTTTTGCATCCCCACCCACTACAACCTCAATAACAAAAATAAAATATATTTATCACTTTCTGACAATGTCAACAAAAACAAAAAATGTATTTGCTTCACTAAAGTAGAATTTATGGAAGAGCTGTTGTATTGGATTGCACAGGTGTACCTAATGAAGTGGCCGTGAGTGTATATTTCATCTACATAGACATCACTCGCACTTTATTAGATTTTAATGCTATGTATAATTGTCCTTAGTTGACAATTATTTATTTATGGTTTGACAATTTTTTAAAGGATAACCCCTTGAGGTGAACCATCTAGTTTTCAAGGGGGGCCTTAAACACATACAATACCAGTAAAAAATGTTATAACACCCCCATTTTTATAGTTTCTATTGAAAAAAATAAGTAGTTCAAGTCTACACTGTAAAACCCAACAAGTTAGGGTAACTCAAACCGTTTGAGGAAACTTATTGTCTTAAACCATTTAAGTTTTTTAAAACTAACATTTATGAGTGCTCTGAACTTATTTCAGTTGAGTTCACTAAGTAATTAAGCGATTAATTAAGTGCTGATTGAGCATCAGTGATGAACACCTGCTGTTAACAACCAGAATCACTGACAGAAAGAGAAACACAAGAACAACAACTAACTGAAATAAAATACATTAAATCTCAAGATCTAAACAACCCCACAAACAGCATCACCAGCTCCGCTTATTAATAACCAGACTGACTTTATTTCTGTCAGACATCTACAGAAGATCTTATTGAGAATTAACTAAGGTTTAGATGTTGATTTATTTTCATTTGAAGTAACCATGTTAGAGATCAGTGTCTGCTTTAGTTGGGCTCTTGACCCGCGAGTTTATTTTTTTCTTCTTTTTCTCTGGCTGTTGTAACCATGTGTTTCTTGAGCATATTTCTTGCAACTCAACATCCCAGAGAAAATTATCAGTAGTTGGTTGTTATATATTTATAATGATAATCATCTGTTAGTGAACTGATCTCATTGAGAGTGAACATAGACTCGTTGTGTGTCTAATCTCTGGTTAAATAGATGTTGTATTGATTATAGTGAAAGTGATTCTAAGAGCTAGCAACTCTGTGACAGTCAGTTATTAAAGACTTTTCAAACAGTTTGTCCACAAAAAAAGTTTTAATCTATCAGCTGGACTCACACAGACATTAAGACTCAGCTTATGAACCTCAACAATGGTGGCCATTTAAAAATAAAATAATAATCATGTTGCAATGCATGCTGGTTACTAGCATAGGACAAAACTCATCAGTGGCTCCCAGCATGCATTGCTGCATGAGTTTTTTTTTTTTTTAATGGTCATTGTTGAGGTTCATACGCTGATTCTTGATGTCTATGTGAGTCTAGTTTCTACCATAGAGGAAAACTTTGTGGACAAACTGTTTGGAAAGTCTTTCATATTAACTGACTGTCACTAAACTACTGGCTCTTAAAATCACTTTCACTATAATCAATACAACATCTATTTAACCAGAGATTAGACGCAGAATGAGTCTATGTTCACTCTCAATGAGATCAGTTCACAAATAGATGACTGTCATTATAAATATATAACAACCAACTACCAATCATTTTCTCTGGGCTTTTGAGTTGCAACAAATATGTTCGAGGAAGACAGTTACATCAGCCAGAGGGGGAAAAAACTACCACACATGTCAAGGATCAAGAGCCCAACTAAAGCAAACACTGATCTCTAACATGGTTACTTCAAATGAAACAATAAATCAACATCTAAACCTTAGTTAATTCTCAATAAGATCTTCTGTAGATGTCTCAGTCTGGTTATTAATAAGTGGAGCTGGTGATGTGGTCTGTGGGGTTGTTTAATCAGATTTTGAGAGATTTAATGCATTTTATTTCAGTTGATTTCATCTAAGGCGATTGTGTTTCTCTTTTCTTCAGTGATTCTGTTTATTAACAGCAGGTGTTCATCACTAATGCTCAAACAGCACTTAATTAATCACTTAATTACTTAACTGCAAGTTTTTTAAATTTACATGGTTTAGACAAATGGAAATTTGTTTACTCAAACAGTTTGAGTTACCCTAACTTGTTGGGTTTTGCAGTGTAGTGAAAAAACTTTGCATGGTGCAAAGGTAAGCAGCTAACTGCCAAGGTTAAAAACAGCATTTACGTCACCAAGACAGATATTTTCAGAGAGATAAAACAAACAATTAAATTAAGGAGTTTTGTTAATTATTTCACTGTATGAGGTCTTCCTTTATTCATTTCCATTTTAGTTGCACTATTGTAAAAAAATAATAATACAAAAAATAGCTTCTGACAGAGGCCGGTCATCACAGGTGTTTACTGTATGTCTCATGTGTGTGTTCTAGCACTTTCTTACTCTATTTCTTCGCACTTTCTTGTCTATTTATGCATACAAAAATAAAAAGATCTATGTGTATAATGTTAGGCTAACTGGGAATTGTTTGCAGCACTTGCATACTGCTCTTCTTTTGTTAGTTTAACTGCTTCTGTTGTCCTCATTTGTAAGTTGCTTTGGGCTAAAAACATCTGCTAAATGACTAAATGTAAATTTGTGTTCACCTGGTCATCTCCTGCTCTCTCTGTCTGGACAGGGATATGTCGCTCTCGCACCCTCGTTCTTCCTCTATCTTTCTCTGATGCCTGCGTGAACAACCAGTCTGTAATATACTGCACTGACAACCATATTACCTTTGAAACTCATAGTTGAAATGATCACCTGGTCATCTCCTGTTCTCTCTGTCTGGCCAGGGCTATGTCGCTCTCGCACCCTCGTTCTTCCTCTATCTTTCTCAGATGCCTGCGTGAACAACCAGTCTGTAATATACTGCACTGACAACCATATTACCTTTGAAACTCATAGTTGAAATGATCACCTGGTCATCTCCTGTTCTCTCTGTCTGGCCAGGGCTATGTCGCTCTCGCACCCTCTTTCTTCTTCTATCTTTCTCTGATGCCTGCGTGAACAACCAGTCTGTAATATACTGCACTGACAACCATATTACCTTTGAAACTCATAGTTGAAATGATCACCTGGTCATCTCCTTCTGCTCTCTCTGTCTGGCCAGGGATATGTCGCTCTCGCACCCTCGTTCTTCCTCTATCTTTCTCTGATGCCTGCGTGAACAACCAGTCTGTAATATACTGCACTGACAACCATATTACCTTTGAAACTCATAGTTGAAATGATCACCTGGTCATCTCCTGCTCTCTCTGTCTGGCCTGGGATAAGTCGCTCTCGCACCCTCGTTCTTCCTCTATCTTTCTCTGATGCCTGCGTGAACCACCAGTCTGTAATATACTGCACTGACAACCATATTACCTTTGAAACTCATAGTTGAAATGATCACCTGGTCATCTCCTGTTCTCTCTGTCTGGCCAGGGATATGTCGCTCTCGCACCCTCGTTCTTCCTCTATCTTTCTCTGATGCCTGCGTGAACAACCAGTCTGTAATATACTGCACTGACAACCATATTACCTTTGAAACTCATAGTTGAAATGATCACCTGGTCATCTCCTGTTCTCTCTGTCTGGCCAGGGCTATGTCGCTCTCGCACCCTCGTTCTTCCTCTATCTTTCTCAGATGCCTGCGTGAACAACCAGTCTGTAATATACTGCACTGACAACCATATTACCTTTGAAACTCATAGTTGAAATGATCACCCGTTCATCTCCTTCTGTTCTCTCTGTCTGGCCAGGGCTATGTCGCTCTCGCACCCTCGTTCTTCCTCTATCTTTCTCTGATGCCTGCGTGAACAACCAGTCTGTAATATACTGCACTGACAACCATATTACCTTTGAAACTCATAGTTGAAATGATCACCCGTTCATCTCCTTCTGCTCTCTCTGTCTGGCCAGGGATATGTCGCTCTCGCACCCTCGTTCTTCCTCTATCTTTCTCTGATGCCTGCGTGAACAACCAGTCTGTAATATACTGCACTGACAACCATATTACCTTTGAAACTCATAGTTGAAATGATCACCCGTTCATCTCCTTCTGCTCTCTCTGTCTGGCCAGGGATATGTCGCTCTCGCACCCTCGTTCTTCCTCTATCTTTCTCAGATGCCTGCGTGAACAACCAGTCTGTAATATACTGCACTGACAACCATATTACCTTTGAAACTCATAGTTGAAATGATCACCTGGTCATCTCCTGCTCTCTCTGTCTGGCCAGGGATATGTCGCTCTCGCACCCTCGTTCTTCCTCTATCTTTCTCTGATGCCTGCGTGAACAACCAGTCTGTAATATACTGCACTGACAACCATATTACCTTTGAAACTCATAGTTGAAATGATCACCTGGTCATCTCCTGTTCTCTCTGTCTGGCCAGGGATATGTCGCTCTCGCACCCTCTTTCTTCCTCTATCTTTCTCTGATGCCTGCGTGAACAACCAGTCTGTAATATACTGCACTGACAACCATATTACCTTTGAAACTCATAGTTGAAATGATCACCTGGTCATCTCCTTCTGTTCTCTCTGTCTGGCCTGGGATATGTCGCTCTCGCACCCTCGTTCTTCCTCTATCTTTCCCTGATGCCTGCGTGAACAACCAGTCTGTAATATACTGCACTGACAACCATATTACCTTTGAAACTCATAGTTGAAATGATCACCTGGTCATCTCCTGTTCTCTCTGTCTGGCCAGGGATATGTCGCTCTCGCACCCTCTTTCTTCCTCTATCTTTCTCTGATGCCTGCGTGAACAACCAGTCTGTAATATACTGCACTGACAACCATATTACCTTTGAAACTCATAGTTGAAATGATCACCTGGTCATCTCCTGTTCTCTCTGTCTGGCCAGGGATATGTCGCTCTCGCACCCTCTTTCTTCCTCTATCTTTCTCTGATGCCTGCGTGAACAACCAGTCTGTAATAATTTTGGTACCGTGACAACCCTACCTGTTACTGTTTATCAATTCAACACAGGGGTGTCAAACTCAGTTCCTGGAGGGCCGCAGCTCCGACACACATATCAAGTAATTCATTAGGGTTGGAGCTAAACTCTGCAGGCTGTGGCCCTCCAGGAACTGAGTCTGACACCCCTGATTTAACACATCCTTGCTGAATTAAAGTATTAATTAAAGAACCACTGACCCCAAACCTTTGAACAGTACTGTTAATAATTATTTGTATTTTAAATAAACGCTGATCAGATCCGCCTATCCCCCCCCCTCCCCCTCCCCCCTTTTTCTTTTACTTGTCCTGAGAACAGTATCACAGGTAAAGAGAGAAAAATATTAAGAAGCATATCTGTTTCCAACATTGATAATAAATCAGCATATTAGAATGATTTCTGAAGGATCATATGACACTGATGACTGGAGTAATGCAGTCTTCAGAAAATGCAGCTTTACATCACAGAAATATTATATTAAATATATTATATAGTATATAAAAAAAGAAAACCATTATTTTTAATTGTAATAATACATCACAATATTACTGTCTTGTTTTGTATTTTTGATCAAATGAATGCAGGCTTGATTAGCATAATAAGAGATTTCTTTAAAAAAACTTTAAAAATAGTAATGTTGACCAGTACCAAAACTTTTGACCAGTACTGTACTTATGTATGAGAACAGAAACAGCTCATAGCTTACATTTTTCATATCTGATTTACTGTCTGTAGCTAGGTAACGTGTTCCAATGCCTTGTCTAACCAAAACAAATCTGTGTAAAATATCAAAACACAATAAAGCATCGAACTTCAGAAGGTACTTATGCTTAAAAAATGACTAGAATAATTGATTGATAATCAAAATGGTTGCAAATCGAAGTAAGTTACTTCAAGCACATGTATGAACCCTTAATGTTAATTAAACTAATGCTAAACAGTCACTGAACAATCCTGACGGCTAGGCCAGACTATAAAAACAACTCATCCTAGTTTAGGTAAAGTTAAATGTCTTACCTGGGTTAGTAATAGTGTTTCTTCATATCTCCGAGCACATTGATCGTGATGCTCCCTCAGTCTCTGTAAGCGTCGTGATGTTCGGAGCTCTGTCATGTTCCTAATCGATCAGGCTTTCAACTCCGCGGCAAGAGCCTACAACTTTAATTCTTCCTGTTGGAGGAACTCAAAATACTGCATCTTCAGCCTCCCCTCCCCCACTCCCGCGCTCGCTCTCCTCATCACCATCTTCAGCCTCCCCTCCCCCACTCTCTCCCGCGCTCGCACTCGCTCACCCCTCCCCCCTCCCCCCTCCCCCGCTCTCCAGCTCTGATCAGGCGAGAATGATCTCTGATCTCAGAGCCTACATTCACTGACAGCACTGTCACAACACACCTTTACACTTTGTTTCACACTATTTATTTTTAATTGGGGTTAATATTGTTTTACATTCTATTTTATAGCATTATGTTACATTATTTGTGCAAAATCATTTTTTACATAAGTTCAATTTAGATCATATTTAAGAGATTCCGAATCAGATAGAGCATTATTACCCAGTATGTTTACAAATAATAAGGAATTTGTTCTGGTGACAGAACTTTCCAATACACAGAGACAACAACACACATAGTAAGAAATAAAGGGTCATAAAGGGTCATTTTAAGGTCCAGTTCTCACTATTAATTAAATATTAACTATTACTTTGTCCTCAATAAACTCCTAATTAATGCTTATTAATAATTAGTTATATATATATATAAATATATATATATATATATATATATATATATAAATATACGGTATCTCAAAAAAGTGAGTACACCCCTCACACTTCGGCAATCAATTTAGTATATATTTTCAAGGGACAATACTGTAGAAATGATACTTGCATATATTTTAGAGAAGTCAATGTGCAGCTGGTATAGCAGTAAACATTTACTGTCCTCTAAAAATAACTCCACATACAGCCATTATTGACAAAAAAGCTGGCAACAAAACTGAGTACACCCTAAGTGATAACAGCTATTCATAGGTTTCATGTGACGTCACTGTGTTTTATCGCCATCATTTTTGTGTCCAAATCACAACTGCGTGAGCTGTCAGTCACAGCAACCACAACTACCAGAGTAAGATCAACGAAACACTCCCAGAAGGTTCAAAAGGTTTTAATATGCCCGGGATATGTTGAGCTGTAACAAGAGTCATCAGAAAAACCACAAACTACAATTGTATTCGATCCCAAAGAGGTTAGATCAGCGGAATGAATTGGCTTCAATCAGAAGGCACCACTGGCAGCTAACGTACGGTCAGAAAAGGATGATAAGAGACCACTGTGATTCGTTATAGGAGAATAAAGGACGCTAAAATATTTGTATTGTACCACATATGTCATTTGTGTCTGCAGTTAAGTGTACATATATATATATTTACAGGTGTATAAAAATAATCACACGGTTCTCAAAGGTTTTATCATATTAAACACTTATAGACTGGTTTATCATATTATTTAATTTGTCATAAAAATAAAAAAATGTAAATTACCTTTGTGAATGTACTGGCTGCACAAGTGGTGTAATAATTTAGGACATTTTGAGAGCATAACAACTGAAAGTCTGAATCATCAGTCAGTAAAGCATTTTTTTACAATGGCAAAATTTTAAACCTACATGTTATTGCAGCCATGTAGCCATGAATAAATGAAAATGCATATTTTTAATTAAAGAGAACTTGGTGTGGGCTGCTTTTGGTGCCTGGATTTGTGCTTCAATAATGAAATCCAGGATTAAGAATACACTAGAAGTGAAAGACGTCTTCCCTCAGGTAGATTGCATGTTTTCTTGGCTTGCTGGATGTTGGGATCATGATCAGTAATCACGTTGTTTGCATTTACCAAAACTGACTTGTTGAAATCAAAACACGGGCAGAGAAGGGAAGGAGCAACCAGCCAGGAGAGGATTCTTCAAGCTCTTAAAGCCTTCATCGAGCAGCTACTTTCGCTATCATTGACTAAAAAGTGCTTTGAGCTGATGTCAGTTTTAAATGTACAAGTAATCAGGACATTACGGTCTAACTGTTACACTTGCTGTCCTAAAAATACAATCACATCCAGGGATCAGTGTGGGAAATGGTAGTAAAAGTTAATTTATTATTACGATATATTAATATTATCTATTAAATCTCATAGAGATGTGCTGTGCACGTTGTCACATCGGACACAAATATGGTGGTGAGCATAGCATCTTTGGAACCCATGAATACGTCGTTTAACCATGCAAAGCCACATGTCCTATTCATCAAGTTCACGTTTTTGTCTGCTTGACAGGACTATACAAATTTGTGTATCTTGTTTCAGAGCAGTTAAAATTTGGTGCTTTGAGTACAATTCTCTCATACTGACCACTGGATGTTCAACATGGCACCTCACGGCAAAGATCTTTCTGAGGATTTGATAATTAGAAATGTTGCTCTCCACAAAGATGGCCTAGGCTATAAGAAGTTCAGTAACAGCCTGGAACTGAGTTACAGTACAGTGGCCAGGGTCATACAGAGGCTTTCCAAGACGGGGAAAGAAGTTGAGTCCTTGTGCTGTGTGTCAGGTGCAGAAGCTGGCTTCAAAAAAACAGACGCATAATTGCTGCCAGCATTGCTTTAGAGGCTGCAGAAGTGAAAGGTCAGCTTGACAGTGCTCAGACCATACACCACACACTGCAACAAGTCAGTTTGCATGACCGTTGTTCCAGAAGGAAGCCTCTTCAGAAGCTGGCTCACAAAAAAGCCTGCAAACAGTTTGCTGAAGACGACCTGGCCAAGAGCATGAATTACTGGAACCATGTCCAGTGGTCTGATGAGACTAAGGTAAACTTGTTTGGCTCAGATGGTGTTCAGCATGTGTGGTGATGCCCTGGTGAGGAGTACCAAGAAAAGTGTGCCTTGCCTACAGTCAAGCATGGTGGTGGTAGCATCATGGTCCGGGGCTGCATGAGTGCTGCTGGTACTGGGGAGCTGCACATGGATTCCAACACGTACTGAGACTGTGATGATGCCCTCCCTTCAGAAACTGTTTTCCATACATAACCACCCCAAACACACCGCCAAGATGACTCTGCCTTGCTGATGAAGCTGAAGGTGAAGGAGTGGCCAAGTTTGTCTTCAGACCTGAACTCTAATGATCATCCTCAAGCAGAAGATGGAGAAACACCATGTGTCTAACAACCGTTATGTCAGTATGGAGGAGTGGAAGAGGACTCCAGCAACAGCCTGTGCAGCTCTGGTGAACTCCATGCCCAGGAGGATTAAGGCAGTGCTAGGTAACAATGGTGCCCCTACAAAATATTGACATTTTGGACACAGTTTTGACGTGTTCACTTAGGGTGTACTCATTTTTGTTGCCAGTTATTTGGACAATACTGGCTATATGTTGAGTTATATTTAGAGGACAGTAAATTTGTACTTCTATTTAAGCTGCACATTGACTACACTAAAATATATATCCAAGTTTCATTTAAGCGGTATTGTCCCTTGAGAAATTATACAATTTTTTTTGCTGAAATATAAGGGGTGTACTCACTTTTGTGACATACTGTATGTATTTACGTATATGTATATGTGCATATCTATCTATCTATCTATCTCTCTATATATATATATATATATATATATATATATATATTACTTCTATCACCACTGCCATGTTCTGCTGTTTGTTGATCAACACAATTTCTGGTTGGTTAGCCATCACCAGTTTGTCAGTCTGGATCTTGAAGTCCCACAGGATCTTGGCTTGATCATTCTCAACTACCCTAGGATGTGTCTTCCATTTTGACCTTGGGACTTCCAGCCCAAATACTCATGGCCTAACCCTAACCCTACAGGTTTCATTACAGGTTTGATTTTAAAATCTTACTGTTAACTTCTAAATCTCTTCATGGATTGGCACCATATTACCTGGCTGAGTTTCTTCACGTTCACACTCCAGCTAGAATGCTGAGATCGGCCAATCTGCTTAAAACCAGGCTCTTAACCAGAGGCGACCAAGCCTTAGCTTGCCATTCATATTAGAACTGCCCCCACTCTCTAACACTCTAACATCTCTTTCCTTTGGCTTTTCTTTTGAGTTAAGGACATTTTTTTCCCACCAGCTTTTTTTATCGTTTTATATCATATGATATACTATGTATTTTAATTATGCTTTTATTGTTGTACTTTTATCTTGTGAAGTAATTTAGTCAACCTTGGCAGTTTTAAATGTGCTATATAAATAAAGCTGAAAATGACATTGAGAACTCACTGGAGGATCAAGCCTGACTGGAGGAGTGTTTAATCCATCATCGTTTTTCCTCTTTTGAGCCTCTTTTCACTTTTCTCTCTGGGCACACTGCACTCTCACACTGCAGTCTTTTAGACCTTTTTTCTTCACGATTTCTTTCCTCCACATCTCTCTAGTTGTCTACTGTACTGCTGTCTCCTCTGTTCATCAGCATTAAGCCTGGCAATGTAGCACCTCTGCTTTTCATCAGCACTCAGTGGTGTGCATGAACTCTATAAATCAATTTACATTTTGTAAAAATGTTAACCTAGTGAAAATATAGATCATAGATAATAGATTGTCCCTTTTGTAACCCATTTACTTTAGTGCAACCCTGTAGTAATGGTTGCAAGTAACAGCAAATACATGCTAAAGGGACACAACTTCAGTGCATAGTTACTATTATTTAAATCTTGTTGATGATAAAACAAACTATTTTGACAATTACATGATATATACATCACCAATATAAAAAAAAAAAAAAGTACATTCAGAACGTATTTAAACTGTTATATTTGACATGTAAGTTGGTCATCAAGAAGGTGGGACAAGAGAAAGTTGTCATTTTAGGGGCTGCTTGAGACCTATTTGATATTTCAAATAATATTTTGAAACCACTTTTTCTACAATAGTATTTTGTCTCAGGACAAGTATAATTTACACAATAAGTGCATGCTTTAGTATTTTGCATATGGATTATTTGAAATGTTATGGGTGGGACAGAAAATGTCCTTCAATTCTGGAATATCCAGAATTGTGGAGTTCACACAGATGCCCCTAGCAGAGTAAACACAGAGTAAGTTCATTAACTTTGACAATCTGTACTTGTCAAAATACTTTTTTGTTGCCTTTTAGAGGGGTAGGTTCATGCTTTCTCAAGTGACAAACTGATTTATTTATCTTAGCATTTATCTGAATATGGTTGTTTAGAGTTGTGTTAATGTGTAATGTGTAAATGTGTAAATGTTAAAAACTAGAGTTGGGAAAGCAGTTGAATACACCCACAAAAGGTGTATTGAAGGTAAAGATGAACAAAAACAAGCAAGAGGTCATGAACACAGACAGGTCAATACTGGAGGGAGCAGGTCAGTGGGCTGGAGACTATAGGTGATGGGCTTGGGTGGGAAAAAACGCTGATAACAACTGGTAGGCAGGTGAAAAATAGCAGGGTCTGGAATGACGAGAGGTTAGTAAAACTTAGCAACTGGAATGAGCAGAGGAAATGGAGTCAGAACAAGATGAAATTTATGCAACCATAAAACATAAAACATGCTAAAAATATCTGCTTATTAGAGCGGAGTATCATAAAAATGTAAGATACTAGTTCCAATACTTCCTTTGATACCCATCACGAGAATGCAAGCATTGCCACCACTCCTTCTTATCCAAATGAAATGAAATGGTATTCCTAAACTAAAACAGGCACAGTTAATGAAGCCTTTGCACTAAAAGCATATGGTCTCATTTGAAAGCAATGGCAGTTTATTGTCTCACTTCAGATGTTTGTTCTATTTGACCATAAGTGCCCTTATATTGTGTCACACTTCTAATATTATCTAATATAATCATGCCTCTGCTGAATTATTTTTTTAATCTCCGGTGGGGACTCGCGAACCGAGCTCTGAAGTCCCGTTCTGATTCAAATGACTCGCGAACCGAGCTCTGAAGTCCCGTTCTGAATCAAATGACTCGCGAAACGAGCTCTGAAGTCCTGTTCTGATTCAAATGACTCGCGAAACGAGCTTTGAAGTCCTGTTCTGATTCAAATGACTCGCGAAACGAGCTCTGAAGTCCCGTTCTGATTCAAATGACTCGCGAAACGAGCTCTGAAGTCCTGTTCTGATTCAAATGACTCGCGAAACGAGCTTTGAAGTCCTGTTCTGATTCAAATGACTCGCGAAACGAGCTCTGAAGTCCTGTTCTGATTCAAATGACTCGCGAAACGAGCTCTGAAGTCCTGTTCTGATTCAAATGACTCGCGAAACGAGCTTTGAAGTCCTGTTCTGATTCAAATGACTCGCGAAACGAGCTCTGAAGTCCCGTTCTGATTCAAATGACTCGCGAAACGCGATCCAATTGGAGCGCTTCGAAACAGCGAATCATTTTGCGACGCAATGGTTAACTGATTCTGAGTTTCAAAAAGCTCAGTGTGTTCTTTGCTCGATTTCTCTATATAATTTATTCGTTGTTTGAGTCACCGGGAAAATGAAATCATTACAATTAATAGGCCTAACTCCAGATGTGCACGCTTTTGAACTAAAAGCCCCAAGGGATGTTGTTTTGTCAAGTGTTTTCATGACGATCACAGGAGATTTTCTCTGGACAAATGCAGCTGATGCTCATATTTCAAACAAAAGGTATGGATTCCGTTTTTCATAACTTCTGACACAAATTACGGTCACTATAAACATTTTTGAGTAAACCAGAGGTCAATAATTTAAGCTTGAGTCTTAGCTGTTTTTAATGATGTTAAGTTTGTAAAGGTTACATTCAATCTTACAGTAACTAAACATTCAGCGCATCGCGTCTTCATAAAAGTTAACAAGATTACTGGCGTTAAATATTTTTTAATATAATATATAATATTCAGCCCCACGTGGAAACCATCCCCTCCCCACTGAAGTGACCAATCAGAACAATTCCCCAGCAGCTAGGCAGGATACATCCAATCAGAAAAATCCCCAGCAGCTAGGCAGGATACATCCAATCAGAAAAATCACGCTCGCTCAGGCTCCTCCTCCCGATACGGAGGGCGCGGTACACGAGTGTGTACTGTAGGGGGAGCGCGCAATCACACCGATTTCCAACATTACTATTGCTATGAGGACTTTTGCTGAAACTTACACAGAATGATGTATTGGTTCTCAGGAGGCCATTTAAGCATTATTTTTGTGAGGACCACCCAAAATGTCCTCACAACAAGAAATGTCCTCACAGAACAGGTGTCTTCTCAATAATTGGTCCTCACAAGTATAGCAAAACAAACACACTCACACTCTCACACACACACACACACACACACACACACACACACACACACACACACACACACACACACACACACACACACACACACACACACACATACACACACACACTCACACACACACACACACAGACACACACACACACACGTTGTTGTTTTTTAAGGTTTACGGGGACTCTCCATAGGCGTAATGTTTTTTTTACTGTACAAACTGTACTTTCCCCCCCAAAAAACTTACTATGTATGATTTATAAGCGTTTTGAATTGTGGGGACACTGAAAATGTCCTCATAAATCACCTTCTCTTTGTAATACCTGTCATACCCATGTCATTATACACATTTGTGTCCTCATAAACCACATACACACACACACACACACACACACACACACACACACACACACACACACACACACACACACACACACACACACACACACACACATACGTGCACAGCTGTAGGGAACACTGTCTGTCGAGCTGCAGTGATAAGACGTGGCCCGAGTCTCTGTTTCTGAATGCTGCTGCTGATAACGCCTTATAAAGCATCTGTCACTCTGAAGTGTTTGCCCGGAGCCGGACCAGCAGCGACACACACACACACACACACACACGCACGCGCACGCGCACGCACACACACACACACACACACACACACACACACACACACACACACACACACACACACACACACGCGCACGCGCACGCGCACGCACACACACACACGCACACGCACGCACGAACGCACGCACACACACACACACACGCACACACGCAGGGATAATTGGCTCTCTGCTTGTAGATTTAAACTTGGAGTCCAGAGCAGAAATGTCAGGCTTCAGGCCTGCAAGCGAAGTGGTCAAAGTTGTATAATGCCTGATGTCTGCTCACACTTCTGTGTCGTTTGAGACGTTCTGGATGTTAATTATAATCTGTAGAGACGCTAATCTCTGCCTCCAGCAGCCGTCACTGCTGTAAGGTATATCACCACATGTTCTCACAACATAATGTGTTATGTAGCAAACTAAAAACATATTCATTATACACTGTTTAGGGGTCAGTGCACTTTCTAAATGCTTTTAAAAGTGAAAAATAAAAGCCTTATGTTGTTCAATATGGAAGCTTGTTTCCGCCACAGAATAAAAAAATTAAAAAGGTAATTGTGATTTTTTTTTTCACAACCAAGATTTCTTCCCACCACAATTCTGAGAAAAAAGAAAGAATTAAGAGAAATAACTTAACAATTTTCTTTCTCACAATTGCTGAATTGTTTACACCTCACTATATTTAGCTAATCTCTTATTATTTTACAATCCTGACTTTTTTCCCTCACAATTGTGACTGCAAGTTTAAACGAAAGAAAGAATGAATGATAGAATGATAAAATGATAGAAAGATAAATCGAGATTCAACAAAACAACACAACGAACGACAAACATATTGAACAATAGACAGCGATAAAACGCTAGAGTGATTAAAAAGTAAAAAATGAAAAAGGTAACTGTGACCATCAGGTTCTTGGTCACCAGTCTAGACAAGCCCCTTCTCCATCAGCTCTTGAAACAGTCCTGGTTGAGCCAAACGTCTTCGAGAATTACAGAAGCTACTGCGCTCTTGGGGAACTTCAGTGCAACAGAAATGTTTTGTAGCCTTCCCCAGATCTGTGCCTCGACACAATCCTATCTCTGAGCTCTGCAGGCTGTTCCTTTGACCTCGTGGCTTGGTTTCGCTCTGACATGCATTGCCAGCTGTGAGGCCTGTTATAGAGAGCCGTGTGCCTTTCCAAATCATGTCCGAGCAATTTATTTTACCACAGGTGGTGTCCAGTCAAGGTGTAGAAACATCTCGGCAATGATCTAGAGCAGAGGTTCTCAATTCCAGTCCTCGCGCCCCCCCGCTCTGCATATTTTGCATGTCTCTCTTTGTTAACACCTGATTCAGATAATCAGCTTGTTAGAAGTGCGCTCCATGCATGAACTGTGTTCCGATTGGCATGCTCCCTACACAGTGTCCATTGCTCCCTACACAGGGTCCATTGCTCCCTACACAGGGTCCATTGCTCCCTACACAGTGTCCATTGCTCCCTACACAGGGCCCATTGCTCCCTACACAGGGCCCATTGCTCCCTACACAGTGTCCATTGCTCCCTACACAGTGTCCATTGCTCCCTACACAGTGTCCATTGCTCCCTACACAGTGTCCATTGCTCCCTACACAGGGTCCATTTCTCCCTACACAGGGTCCATTGCTCCCTACACAGGGTCCATTGCTCCCTACACAGTGTCCATTGCTCCCTACACAGGGTCCATTGCTCCCTACACAGGGTCCATACAGGGTCCATTGCTCCCTACACAGTGTCCATTGCTCCCTACACAGGGTCCATTGCTCCCTACACTGGGTCCATTGCTCCCTACACAGTGTCCATTGCTCCCTACACAGGGTCCATTGCTCCCTACACTGGGTCCATTGCTCCCTACACTGGGTCCATTGCTCCCTACACAGTGTCCATTGCTCCCTACACAGGGTCCATTGCTCCCTACACTGGGTCCATTGCTCCCTACACAGGGTCCATTGCTCCCTATACTGGGTCCATTGCTCCCTACACTGGGTCCATTGCTCCCTACACAGGGTCCATTGCTCCCTACACAGGGTCCATTGCTCCCTACATTGGGTCCATTGCTCCCTACACAGTGTCCATTGCTCCCTACACAGGGTCCATTGCTCCCTACACTGGGTCCATTGCTCCCTACACTGGGTCCATTGCTCCCTACACAGGGTCCATTGCTCCCTACACAGTGTCCATTGCTCCCTACACAGTGTCCATTGCTCCCTACACAGGGTCCATTGCTCCCTACACTGGGTCCATTGCTCCCTACACAGTGTCCATTGCTCCCTACACTGGGTCCATTGCTCCCTACACTGGGTCCATTGCTCCCTACACAGGGTCCATTGCTCCCTACACAGTGTCCATTGCTCCCTACACAGTGTCCATTGCTCCCTACACAGGGTCCATTGCTCCCTACACAGGGTCCATTGCTCCCTACACAGTGTCCATTGCTCCCTACACAGTGTCCATTGCTCCCTACACAGGGTCCATTGCTCCCTACACAGGGTCCATTGCTCCCTAAGCAGTGTCCATTGCTCCCTACACAGGGTCCATTGCTCCCTACTCCCTGAGCAGGGAAATCCGCTGAAGTTTACTTTATTTCGGGAACATTCATTCATGGATTTGCGCTGCGCAACGTCTTCACACACGGACGAGTGTGACATCATATGTTCGAATAGAACAAACATCTGAAGCGATAAGAGTAACATACGAAATATGCAGAGCGGGGGGGCGCGAGGACTGGAATTGAGAACCGCTGATCTAGAGAAATGAGTTACATTTCAAGTGTTGTTGTTATTTATGTAAATGTCATATTTCAGTTTTTTATTTTGAACAAATGTACAGACATTTCTAAAATTCAGTTTTCACTTTGTCATTATGAGGTACGGAGTGCAGATTAATGAGATTTTTTTTTATAAAACATCGTAGTATCAAAATTAAAAAAAGTGAAGAGGGTCTGAATATTTTCCGAATGCACTGCACAATATATATATATATATAGGTTGTATATTAATCTCAAAATTCAGACTTTTCTTTTCAGAATTGCAAGTAAACATCTCACAAATCTGAATTGTGAGATAAAAGTCACCTTTTCTTTAACCCTGTGTTTAAAACACGCTTTCTTAAGGAAGCTACAGAAGGATTTTGTTTGTGATGCTCCTATAGTCTGTACGTCCCTCTGAATAATGTCTGCTAAATGAATAAATGTCCATGTAAGGAACGTAAAGACGTGTTCTGCAGCACACGTCGGGTCAGCGTTCGTTGTGTTTGTTTTCACAGACTGAACGTGTTCTGCTGTGTTTGACGGGTTATGGGATGTTTGAGCAGTCTGCTGTGAATTTCCCACAAACTGACTTGATCTGGAAAGTACGAATCCCTGCCAACTCCATAGACATGAAAGAAACGCTCCTCCACCCACACAAAGACACAAGGAGAAGTAAAGCTCTCCAATCTGCCGTCCTGCAGAGAAGGGTTTTTTGGAAGCAAAATAGAGTAAGATCATGCTTTTGTTTTTTGTATTAAGAAAAAATATACTCTTAATACACAGACATTCCTGCATGTGACAGATGCTTTTATCAAAAGTGTTCACGGTTTATATTCACTCCTTTGTTCCCAGAGAATCAAACACATGACCTTGGTGTTGCCAGCGTTAGGATAAAGCATGCAAGCTACAGGAATCATACGAATGCTGAATAAACCTTACATAATTCAATTGCATTAGATGCATTCTTAAAATAATAATAATAAAAAAAAAACAGCGGGGTAAGAAAAATAGTTTCATTATCTTCAAATGAATTGATTTCATTTTGAGGATGTTTCAATATTTGTACTGGAAAATACTGGTTGATATTTTTTTTTTCTTTTCTTGTAGTGTTATTCATTTACAAAATGCAAATTGTATTTTGATAAATTTTATTTCTTGACCTTTTCTTCCAAATTGGTGTGCCATAAAATAAATGTAAATGTGCAGTGTGGCACTCAATAGAAAATGCCATGTTATGTCTGTGTAACTAACTCTCAGTTTGAGAATATATAAGGTAATTACTCCTGAGCTTTATTTTATTAGTTTCTCTGTTAATGTAATGAGTCTTTTATTTCCGCCTCCATAGTGGAACGTTAATTTCGCATCTAGAAAGGTGGGACTTGTTAGTGAGGCGCACACATGGAAAAGGGAAGTGAAATCTCATGTCACTCTATATCTCCGATGTCATTGTAAAGAAAAGGAGGGGATTATTTAAGCACCTAGCTGGAACGGGAACAAGGTATTGTGTTTGGTATTGTGTAAATGTTTATGTGCATTGACATGTAGGTTAATTTATTCGACTTTAAGAAGTGTTTAAATGTCTATCACTTATGTCATGTGAAGTTACGTTAGCATAAGCCTTTCAGCACTGTTAATACTGACTGAGGTAACGTCAAAAAAGGGTTTTTACGTATGGCTATTTGTAATATTGTTTTATATATACAATATATTATTTAATTTGGCCTTCGGCTAATGTTTGTGTTTGTAAGAGCTAATTTTATGTTATTTGTCTGTCCTGTAGCTCTTACGTTGTTTCAAGAAGAAAAGGCTTAAGAAAATAAAGGCTTTTTGAAATATCAGTACGCTTTACCATTGTCTGGCTGGGGTTTCGCTACAGTAAGAGCTTGACCCGCATCGATACTGACGACGTGTTGTCTACAACGGGCTACGGAAGGTCTTCACGGCGCCGGCTACAGCTTTCGCTATCTCGTGTCAGCATGTATTCATCAAGATGCATCCTCACGCCTCGCGCCTGACCTACTTTGGACAGCGGTCTCACGGATTCGGTGCAATGGTCAAGTACAGCCACACTCACGGACATTGATGTGGGACTGTGAGTATTATCCCACTATTATCACAGTCTATAATTCAACTATAAGGCGAACATCGGATGAACGGCTTCTCGGACTGAACATTTAATACTTAACGGCTCAGCAACGAGAACAACAAAAAACTGTGGTTACATTTGCACTCATGCCTGCGTGCATCCACATGTACTCTTTCTGATTAATGACACACAGACATTTTCTTGCACTTTGAATTTAAGAGCTTTGATAACTTTGGTTATTGTGCTATTTACTTTAAATTGATGTTCATATATATTTTGTTTATCGTACATAACAAGAGCTTTATCGTATCTGCTAAGGGGTTTTCTTCTGCCTTTAGAGTTTAAAGATTTTAGGTGATAATGTCAGAGTCAGGTAATGAGATAGAGGTGGAGGAGCAGATGGCTGATTATCAGCATGAAGATTTACAAGGAGAAGTCCACAGAATGGTAGACTCGTCAGAGAGACCGAGTTTGAAGGAAACAAAAGAAGCTAAACAACAAAGTTTAACTGATCTCCAAGGCAAGCTAAATAAGGATGATAATGCTCTTGAAGGTCCAAGACGCTCTGAACGCACACGCCATCTTACCGAGAAGATGCGCGCACATCAATATGATGAGGCCAAGAAAAAAGAAAAAAGGCTGTATGCCATGTACGAGCAGTGGAAGCTCCACACACGGAAGGCAAGAGAGCAGCTAAAGACTTATATGCCAGAGAGTCAGCTCTGGACTCTCATTGAAGAGCTTAAGAGAGTCAAAGAGGACGTAATGAACGTTTATTATGAAATTCGAAGTCTTATCACACCCTCCACTGACATAAGAAGGAGAGTTGATACATGTGAATCGATGACCACAGAAATCATCAACATTGCCTACAACAGAGCAATAGATGATGAAAGCGAGTTTAATGAGCAGCAGGAAAGACATCGCCTTCATGATCTGCTCCGCCATGACTACGCAAAGTCTGTCTATGGATCTGCAGCTTCTTTGATAAGTCACAGCCAGTCCGACCATTACTCCATAACTTCAGTCATGTCAGCAAAACGTGCGGATGCAGCAGCTGAACTAGCAGTAAAAGAAGCAAATTATCAGATGCTGCTAGAGGAAGAAAGACAAAAGGAATCCATAAGAGAGTTAGAGGAACAACAACGCAAGGCTCTAGAGGCACAAAAGCGTGAGTTGGAGCATTTGCAGGCAGAGAAAGAGATACGGGCAGCTCAAGCCAAGTTGAAGATCTACGAAAAGGAGATTGATCACAAGGATGCTAACTATGTTAAAAGGGAAAGGAACATGGAAGCAAAGAATGTGCCTGTAACTACAGCGCCCCTCTCTCAAGCTGCATCGCCCCGTTATACAGACATTTCTTCTCTCGCTCAGATTCTTCAAGACAACACAGCTTTAAATAGGCTTCCTGTTCCTGAGCCATTTGTCTTCAATGGTGATCCCATACAATTCATTGAATGGAAGGCAGCATTCATCTCACTTATTGACCAAAGAGTAATCACACCAGCTGAAAAACTATACTATCTGAAAAAATATGTTGGTGGCCCAGCACGGCAGGTTTTAGATGGCAACTTCTACCGAAATGACAATGAAGCATACCGAGACGCATGGGACAAATTAGAACGTCGCTTTGGGCAGCCATTTGCCATTCAGAAGGCATTCAGAGAGAGGCTCACCAACTGGCCGAGAATTTCATCAAAGGATGCTGAAGGACTGAGACGCTTCTCGGATTTTCTGAATGCTTGTCAAGATGCCATTCCTCATGTCAAAGGTCTCAACATATTAAATGACTGGGAGGAAAATCGGAAGCTCGTTTACAAATTACCAGATTGGGCAGCCTCAAGCTGGAATCGACAAGTCACGCAAAGCCTAAATGAAAATCAAGAATTCCCAAGTTTCAAGGAGTTTGCTAGATTCACGTCGAATGAAGCCGAGATTGCTTGCAATCCCATTACGTCCTTTCATGCCCTTCGTTCATCAGATTCTATCACAGAGAAGAGCAATCTCAGAGACGTGAAGAAAAACAAGGCTAGTGTTCTTACCATTCAAACAGTCACTGACAATGAAAATCACAAGTCAGGACAGAGGAAGGTTAAGACTTCATGTATCTTTTGTCAAGATAATAGACACCAGCTTCATGCATGCTTCAAGTTCACTGAGATGGCGTTGGTTGAACGACGCAACTACATAAAGGAGAAGAAACTCTGCTATGGATGTCTTAAACCCGGCCACAGTGTAAGAGACTGTCGTCATCGTCATTTTTGTGACCACTGTAAGGGAAAGCATCCTTCATCCCTGCATGATGACAACTATAAAAGGGAAAGGTCTACATCAGATCCAGAGACAAATCGAGACGCTGCTGCAACGTCACTCAGTGTAGCAGGTGAAGGCTCATCCAACACATCAATGGTGATACCAGTCTGGGTTTCGTCTAAAAATGATCTAACTACTGAGAAACTTGTCTATGCACTACTCGACACTCAAAGCGATACCACGTTTATTGACCAAGAAGTGAGTGATGGTCTTAATGCTGACAAGTATCCAGTGAAACTGAAGCTGACGACGATGAGTGGTAAGGATACAGTGCTCACAAGCGAAGGTGTTTCTGGACTTCGCGTTAGAGGATACAGTTCCGCAGTTCAAGTAGATCTTCCGGTCGCCTATACAAAGGACTGCATACCTGTTAACCGCTCTCACATTCCCACTTGTGAGACGGCTAAACAATGGAGTCATCTTGCAGAAATAGTGGATGAAATCCAACCATTGAAGGACTGCGTAGTAGGTCTATTGATCGGCTACAACTGCTCAAGAGCTATGGCACCAAGGCAAGTCCTTTTAGGAGAAGACGAGGATCCCTACGCTGTAAGGACGGATTTAGGATGGAGTATTGTAGGGCGCTCACTACAAACCCATGATGCGTTGAGCACATATCATCTGTGCCACCGAATTACAGTTAAGGAGCTACCTCCGATAACTCCTACAGACGTCATTCGCATTTTAGAGTCTGACTTCAAAGATGGCAGTGACGACAGCAAAATTGTGTCACAAGACGACATCACGTTCCTCAACATACTGGATGATGGAATAAGGAAGAATATGCATGGCCATTATGAAATGCCTCTGCCCTTCAAAACCAGACCCAGCTTGCCTGACAACAAAGGCTCAGCTATGACACGACTCCTCCACCTAAAAAGGAAATTGCAGCGAGATGAAAGTTATAAGAAGCATTACGTTGAGTTCATGGAGGAAGTTATCGGAAACGGAGATGCTGAGCAGGTCAAGGACGGTGGGAGTGAAGGGGAGAGATGGTACATTCCCCATCATGGCGTGCATCATGCGAAGAAGCCAGATAAACTTCGTGTAGTGTTCGATTGCTCAGCCAGATACAAAGGAACAAGTCTGAATGATCACCTCCTCTCTGGGCCTGATATGTTGAACAACTTAAGTGGAGTTCTCATCCGTTTCCGACAGCACCCCGTTGCAGTGATGTGCGACATTCAGAAGATGTTCCATCAGTTTCATGTGGTCGAAGCTGATCGCAACTTCCTGCGCTTTCTTTGGTGGAAGCAAGGAGATTTGAACTCGCAGCCCAGCGAGTTTCGCATGAAAGTGCATCTGTTCGGTGCAGCTTCCTCTCCGGGATGTGCAAACTATGGGATGAAACATCTAGCTAAGGAGAATCGCGACATCTACACTCAAGGCTCGAGATTTGTTATGAGGGACTTTTATGTAGATGATGGGCTCGCAAGTGTTGAAAACACTGAACATGCTATTCAGCTTGCCAGGGAAGCTCGTGAACTCTGCGCCATGGGTGGTCTCAGACTACATAAGTTTGTGTCTAATGACAGGAAGGTATTAGAGAGTATACCACTCTCTGAACGAGCAACCTACGTGAAGGATATGGATCTCGCATTTGATGATTTGCCACTCGAGAGAGCTCTCGGGATGCAATGGGATGTGGAATCTGACCGCTTTAGGCTTAACGTCAGCCTCAAGGAACAGCCAGCAACACGTCGCGGTGTTTTATCTACAGTGGCTTCTCTGTACGATCCTCTTGGGTTTGTGGCGCCAGTCGTCCTAAAAGCGAAGATCATTCTTCAGGAAATGTGCAGACGGGGCACTGGCTGGGATGATCCTCTCACTGACGAACTTCGCCCAAAATGGGAACAATGGAGAATTGATTTAGCCCATTTGGATAATTTCACCATGTCCCGTACATACGCACCTGCTGGATTTGGAAGGGTCTCAAGGACAGAGCTGCATCACTTCTCTGATGCCAGTATGAAGGGTTACGGCCAGTGTTCATACCTGCGACTCCAAAACGAAGAGGGCGGTATTCATTGTGCCTTAGTTGTAGGAAAATCACGTGTCTCTCCAACCAAGGTCACTACCATCCCTAGATTAGAATTGACGGCAGCAGTTGTTTCTGTGAAGATAAGCAACTTGCTTATGGAGGAATTGGGATGTACTAACGTAGAGGAGTTCTTCTGGACCGACTCTAAAGTGGTCTTGGGTTATATAAGAAACGAAGCACGACGATTTCACACGTTTGTGGCTAACCGGGTTCAGAAGATTCAGCTCAGCTCAGCTCCACAACAGTGGCGATATGTCCCAACAAATGAGAATCCTGCTGACCATGCTTCTCGGGGCTTAACTGCCAGTGAGTTTTTGTCATCTACCTGGCTCACTGGGCCCAAGTTCTTATGGAACAAAGAAATAAAGCTGGCTACAGATGAAGCACCAGAGTTAACAGTCGGAGATCCAGAGGTCAGGAGTGTTCTAGCGCTCAGTACCAAAACCACTGAATGCGCGAGCCTCGTTGATCGCTTGTCTAAGTTCTCATCTTGGTCGTTAGCTACACGAGCGGTTGCACGCATTCTCAGGCGCATAAGCAAGAACAGATCAAACGGTCTCACCACTGTAACAGAACGAGAAGAGGCAGAACATTGCCTAATCAAAGATCTGCAAAATAACGTGTATAAAGAAGAGTTGAAACTGCTGAGAAAAGGGACCCCTCTACCACATCATAATCCGTTACACGCTCTTGACGCTTTTCTCCACGACGACGGTGTCCTCAGGGTGGGAGGGAGGCTGTGCAACTCATCTCTTCCCAACTTCATCAAGCACCCTGCAATCATTCCCAAAGATCATCACATCACAAGGATGATTATTGCCTATTACCACGAGAAGATGAAACATCAAGGTAAAGGTCTTACCATTAATGAAATAAGGTGCAGCGGCTACTGGATAACAGGGATCAACCGGGCAGTTGCATCCTACATTCGTCAATGTGTCACCTGTAGACGGCAACGCAAACCTATGGAAGAACAAAGGATGGCCGATCTACCCCCTGAACGGTTGGAGCCATCACCTCCCTTCACTTTCTGCGGCATGGACTGCTTCGGGCCATTCCTTACAAAACAAGGAAGAAAAGAGAACAAGAGGTATGGTCTTCTCTTCACTTGTCTGAGCTCCCGTGCTGTTCATATTGAGATTCTTGAAGACATGTCGACAGATGCCTTCATAAATGGTCTTCGATGTTTCATCGCTATACGTGGGGCTGTTCGTCAGATCAAGTCTGATCAAGGAAGCAACTTCGTAGGAGCCAAAAATGAGTTCAGAGAAGCTCTAAAGGAAGTCGATGCAGACCGTCTGGCTGTATTTCTTGCAGAGAAGCAGTGCGACTTCAGCATGAACGCACCCCATGCTAGCCATGCAGGAGGGGTGTGGGAAAGACAAATAAGGACAGTGAGAAGCGTTCTGAGGTCCACTCTTGCTCTTTCCTCTGGTAGACTAAATGATGCTTCGCTACGGGCCTTTTTCTATGAGGCCATGGCTATAGTCAACAGTCGTCCTCTGACTGTTGACAACCTCAGTGACCCTCATAGCCTCGAACCACTCACCCCTAATCATCTTCTGACGATGAAATCTGTTCAGGCCTTGCCTCCCCCTGGTGAATTCGTCAGAGAAGATGTGTATGGCAAGAAAAGGTGGAGACATGTTCAATACCTTGCAGAACAGTTTTGGAGTCGATGGCGAAAGGAATACCTTGCCAACATTGCTCTCAGGCAGCGCTGGCATGCTCCAAGAAGAAATTTACAAGTTGGAGATGTTGTAATCGTAAGAGGAGAGGATGTGCACAGGAACGAGTGGAGATTGGGTAGAGTTTCAGAAACCACTACTGATAAAGATGGACTAGTACGGAGAGTTAAGATCCAGCTTGGTGACAGTAAGCTTAGCAAGAAAGGGGAGCGTCTTCACAAGGTGTCTGAAGTTGAGCGCCCAGTCCAGAAGCTTGTTCTGCTGTTGGAGACTAACTAAATCTGCTCCTTCCCTCTACAGTGCATAATATTACATAGTTATAGTTAAGTTAACAACTTTGGCTTAAGTTGTCTTTGTTTTTTATACGGGTTTAGGGAAGGTAATTTCAGTTAAAATCATTCGTGCTTAATGTAGTCTGTGTACTGTATCATTATTCACTCATGATTGGTGGGAGTGTAACTAACTCTCAGTTTGAGAATATATAAGGTAATTACTCCTGAGCTTTATTTTATTAGTTTCTCTGTTAATGTAATGAGTCTTTTATTTCCGCCTCCATAGTGGAACGTTAATTTCGCATCTAGAAAGGTGGGACTTGTTAGTGAGGCGCACACATGGAAAAGGGAAGTGAAATCTCATGTCACTCTATATCTCCGATGTCATTGTAAAGAAAAGGAGGGGATTATTTAAGCACCTAGCTGGAACGGGAACAAGGTATTGTGTTTGGTATTGTGTAAATGTTTATGTGCATTGACATGTAGGTTAATTTATTCGACTTTAAGAAGTGTTTAAATGTCTATCACTTATGTCATGTGAAGTTACGTTAGCATAAGCCTTTCAGCACTGTTAATACTGACTGAGGTAACGTCAAAAAAGGGTTTTTACGTATGGCTATTTGTAATATTGTTTTATATATACAATATATTATTTAATTTGGCCTTCGGCTAATGTTTGTGTTTGTAAGAGCTAATTTTATGTTATTTGTCTGTCCTGTAGCTCTTACGTTGTTTCAAGAAGAAAAGGCTTAAGAAAATAAAGGCTTTTTGAAATATCAGTACGCTTTACCATTGTCTGGCTGGGGTTTCGCTACAGTCTGTGAACAGATTCATTTGTGCTCCTGAATCCCAGTAATATGATTTATCTCCATTAGGCCTGCATCCAATACAGTCCCGAGTTTCCTCCCTTTGTTTACGGAGATAAATTGCTTGATTTGGGATTGCAGAGGGGTCGGCTCGTAAAAAAGATGGAGCTTGCACATAGATGTCAGCGGGCGTCACGCGAAGCAATCAAGGTGCAATTACAGAGCATCTGATAACGGCTGAGAGCGGGATACGAAACGTATCCTCATGCCAAATCTAGAAGCTGATTACCTGAACAACGGCCGCACGAGAGACGCTTCACTTTCAGATCTGCCGTGACAGCGAGAGAAATGTCTCGTACTTCACTGACTTCATTGAAAATAGTTATTTCTACCTGATCTGACTGGTAAAAGTGACTTTTATTGGTGTAACCCAGTTAAGTCATGTTGAGTTCACCTGATATGTTCTCAGAATTGCGAGATATAAACTCATAATTTTGAGAAATAAAGTCAGAATTGCGAGTTTGTATCACGAAAATTATGAGTAAAAAAGTCAGATTTGTGAGATAAAAAGTCGCTATTATCTTTTATATTTTTTTATTCAGTGGTGGAAACGGGCTTCCATAGAAGAGACTTCTTTCAGAAACGCATACAAAAAAAAAAATTCGTAATTATTCCATACTTCTGACCGGCAGTGTCTGAAGCATGCAGTAACAGTAAAACAGTAAAAACTAAGAACTCAACTCTCCGGCCCGAGGTCTCAGAATAAGTGCTGATGATGATGATCACAAGAAGCTCTAGCGTCAGAAGAGAAAGAGCAAGTGAGATTGCCTGCATTAGCATGCAGCAGAACATCTGGAGGTTAGCTGTTTCTCATCAGTCTCCTGTCGGATGCAGATATAAGTGGAAGAGAAGAGCTCTGTCTCTCTCAGGTATAAAGAGGTATCAGCAAACGCAGATGCTTTCCTCTCACAGCTCCTTTGATGTCTTCCTGAAGACCGTACGGAGGATGTGCAGGATGCATACTGATATGACACGCACACAATTCTTGCAAGACTTGTGATTTTTCACAACAATGCATTTGCATTTGGCTTTATGAGTTTCATACTGATTCAAGGGCTGATGGCTGGAGATGAGATGTTCCTTTGCATTGATCGGTTTACACAGCTGTATACAGAAAACACACAAAAGATGCTTTTATGACCAATTAAACAACAAAACATACTCCTAAGGCTTCAGTAGAAACCATAACTAGATTTGCTGCCTGATGCAATAGTACTTTATAAGATAATACTACTTTAGCCTTTTTACTTAAGAATGTCAGTTTTATTCAGTGTGTTACTTGATGTTTATTTGTAATTATTTGTGGCATTTACTACGAATTTCTGAATTTTTTTCAGTGTAGAATTAGATTTGTTTTTGAGAATTAAAAAAACTTGATCTGAAAAGATTTTTTTTAAATCTCCAGATTTTGTTTTCAAAGAAAAATACTATTTCAGTCTTTGTTTTATTAAATGGGTTAATTGCCATTTCTTTGTAAATGTTTGTGAAATTTACTACCAGCTTCTAAATGAAAATAGTTTTGACAATTTTTATTTCAGTGTAGAAATACATACTTTTGAAGCTGTAAAAAAAAGACAGAAGCCAAAACAATGATATATATATATATATTTATAATTTTTCTTCTTCTTTTTTTTTAAATACCATACAACTGCTGAACTGAAATTAATAAAAAAAAAATATATATTTTTTTTAATTTTTAATAAAACAAAGATTTTTGGAGTGTCTTTTACAAGAAAATACTTAATTTTTCTACTTAATAATAAAAATTCTCTTTTTATTCAATGTGTTAATTGCAGTTTCCGTGTAATTATTTGTGAATTTTACTAGTAATTTTGGAATAAAAAAAAAATCTACGCCAATTTTTTTCTTTTTTGTTCAGTGTATTAAATACACTCCTACACTGATTTTTAAATAAATACGTTTGCAATAAAACAAAGGTTATTGGACCATGAAACAGGACATTTTATTTCAATTTTTCTTCAGAAATTCATGTGTTACTTGCGGTTTCTTTGTGATTACTTGTGAAATAGTTTCTACGCCACTTTTTTTTGTTTTCAGTTTAGAAATATATCTAGATTCTGGAGCTTAAAAACCCCAGAAACCAAAACACTGATCTGAAGAACCTATAGATTAATGAAAAATAATTTGTTTAAGTCTCCAAACATCCACATATAGCAACTCCATAATCCTATACAGTCAAGAGTTAAAAGCAACACCCAATGTACTTCAGAAATGCATTAATTTGGATCTGTTTTAAATATATGCGAGTCTGGCTGTGCTTTAATTAACAGATTTAAGTGCCAAAGAAACTTGGCACCAGCAGAGCCTTTCAACTCTCAGGGCCACACGACAGTTTCTTTAAACTTTTACATTCATCCTCTTTCATTGCCACATGACATGGGAAGTCTTAGACATGCTGAGGAATGAAGACGTGACCCTGAGAACACACGAGCGTAATTGAATTCTGTTCTTTGAGCGCTCAATAGCAAATCATGAGCAGATTTCACACGGCCTTAAATCCTCTGGAGAACTTTAGAAGGACGAATCAGGCCGCAGGTGTTCCACTAGTTCTCTCCGTTTGTGCCAGAACAAGACGGATCCGAATCTGGCACCTACCGAATTACACCGAGCACCTATTTTAGAGAATGTCCAATCTAATACGCCTGGGAAAGACATGCATGCTTTAACTTGCACATGTTGTATGCAAAATCAAACACAGCAATAATAATAATGTTCTCAGTAACTCGCAATATATTTGTACAAATGATCCACATTAGCTGTTTCTCTTAAACTGATAATTAAAACACTAAAATGTCATTTTAAATGATAAAAAGGGAATTCAGGCATCACAACATTATAATGTACAATGTTAAAATGTTTAAGATTTGCAGTTAAAGTGTTTAAAAATAACTTTAAATGAGGATAAGGTGATTCAAAAGTGAAAATAGTTGAAATGAGCATGCACAATTAAATATTTAATCTTGACCGATGACAGTAAATTAAAAAATGACCAATAATCAACATGGTATTGATATATTGTGCATGCAAAGTCACCATACAAGCCCATAAATCCAAAATCTGCTACACATAAAATGAATGATAAAAGTAGGAACATAGAACATTTTCCATCTCTTTGATTCACAAGCTCTTTTGTTCGATTCAGTTCTGATTCACTAATGATTCATTTGTATAGGCTACATATGAGACATAATCTCATCTCTCTTCTGATCAACTACGCAGGGAGCTCAGTCGAGTACATTACTATATTATTAAAGATTAAAACTAACAACAGCGTCCAATTCCACTGCTATTCATTTTTAGATATAATATTCACCGCTTGAATAAAAACAGTTGTAGGCTATACAAACAGATTCCACGTTAACAGTTTAAAAAGTAACTTTTAATTACAGAATGCTGTTACTGTAATTAATTGTTGAAATGCCACATTTATTCAAATGTTCAATAAATGAGACAAAGTATGTGATATGCTGCATATTTATAAAAAATGCTCCACTTTAGAGTAATTTTGTACTATAACTAATGAGTTTATGGTCATTAAATGGCTTTCCTGAGCTAAACGCCCTGCTTTATTGTTTAAAAGCTGTTTTACTGACGTCTTTCTGGATTTGAAACACTAGTGAAACATGAAGTGCGTGAAACATAAGTCATTTTTAGTAAGTTGTTTTGATTCTTTCAACACCACCTGATGTTCATTCATGTTTATTTCATGCTAATATTATAACAAACACAAAGAGATGATCGGTTCACAGCTATAGTGATCCGTCACGCCATATTAAAGAGCGTCAAAAGCACATATATTATCTGATATTGTGATTAAATGTGATGAATTTGAAAGCTGTGACTGTGTATCATATCGAAAGTAAATATGATTGTTTGAAAGGCACACTACAAATAATGCTTAGTGGAGTTTTCTCAACAGCATTGACTAAAGGATTGATCTATTTAAGAGTCGATATCGGTTCATCAAAATCAAGATTGATTCAAATCAGGAAAATCTGCCTTGCATTTTAAAACCATTGAGTTCGTTCCTTTAATCAGAAGAGGTGAGTCTAATGTGAAGATCTACAATCTCTTGCAGTGTTGAATGTGTGTGTGTTAGTCAAGAGATAAATAATTCAACACAAGTCAATAACCGTTTCAGGCGAGTCGATGTCTCTGCGCACTGGAAGCAGAAAACACACGATCAAAACATCAGCTCTGGATGGATTCACCTCCTGCCAGTGATTACATGAATGATAAAAACCAGACAAACTAGTGAATAACTCACGCTGTCTTCACGTCCTCCTGGGAAGAGCACATTTACATGTGTAGAATTTGTAATGATGATTTTGGTATATTAGCTTTAGTGCTACTACTACAAGATACACAGTAACAGGTGTGAAATCGACGCGTTTGAGAGAGGAATTACAGTATTTGAAATATTATGTGTTTTTTTAACATTAAACATGTCAACATATTCTGTAACAGCAAATACATAAAATAATGCTCTTTAAAATAGCATCTTATATGACTCCTTTAAAATATTATAAATGTCTTTACAGTCACTTTTGATCAAATGTAATGACTAAAAATGTATTTGTATCATTGATAATAATCAGAAATGTTTCTTGAGCAGCAAAGCAGTATATTAGACTGATTTCTGAAGATCATGTAACACTGAAGACTGGAGGAATGATGCTGAAAATACAGCTTTGATCATATAAATAAATTACATGTTACAATATATTCACATAGAAAACTGTTATTTTAAACTATAATACTTTTTAACATTTTTTACTGTAGTTTTAATCAAATAAATGCAGCCTTTGGTGAGCAGAAGTTTATTAAAAAACGTAATATTCACCAGTAGTGATGGGAAATGCAGATATCATACAAGCCCAGGCGGTCTATAATTGTCATGAATTTTTCATCAAGAATATTGCAAAGAGCATTTTTCACACACCACCTTTCTTCAAAATACATCATATTTTTTGTTGCTTTGTAATAGCGAAAATCAATTAAAATTCTTGACTTTACCAAAATTGAAAAGAGCATTGCCACATCTGTATCAGAATTGCCCTCTATTTTCCTTTTTCTACTCGCATAAATTGCCATTTTCGCTTTACCCAACAAAAAATTATACAACTGACATTCAAAGGAACGTTTTCTAGAATATTTAAAACCACAAATAAAAATCTCCATAGAAAACACCTCATCAAACCATTTGAACACATCTTGTAGCATAGAAAACAAAGGTCTTAATCTATTACAATACATAAAAGCATGAAACACTGTTTCTCTTTGTAAACAAAAAGGACATTCTTGGTTAACTTCATGATTTATTATAGAAACAAAAGCTTTAACAGCTATAATACCGTGTAATACTCTCCATTGTAAATCCCCTATTTTTTTACTTAGTGGTGACTTATAGAGTGCCCCCCATTCAGGTCTTGCATTTTCACTTAAGTGTAGAACATTACGCCAAGGTGTGTCTATTTTTCCATCAAGACTTTTTTTGTTGAAAACTTTAACACAGCATCTATACATTGTTTTACCAGATGATTTATCTTTTCCTGACAAAACTAAATTATTACACCTTAAAAAAAAAAACATTACACATTTCTAAATCGGGTGCCAAACACAAATTTGGGAAAAAATCATCTTTCTCAGGCTGAGACCGCTCTTCTGAAAAGTCCTTAATCATTTTAAATTCTTCTTCAGTAACACTTTCTCTCCACTTAGTCAATAATTGAGTTGTTACTCGTATTGACTTTAGACTCAACTTTTCCGCCATTGCTTTGGTGTTAGAGAGTTCAGGTCCAGTTACATCAATTAGTCTCCCAAGAGTGGTGACATGAGACTTAATAAGTAAGTCTGTCAAAAAAGGGAAAAAACAATCGTTCGACACATCAAACCGTGAACCAAAAATCAGTGGTTCTTGTAGAGTCCAAAACAAAGAATCAGTATTTCCACACCTCAACACTTTAAAAAGCGACCACACTTTGAATAAATTACAATAATAGATAGGTAACTTGAATACAGACATTTTCTTCGGGTTCATCCAAAACAAAGATTTGTCCAGGTCCAAACCTTCAAAATGTTTTAAAATAATAGAAGCAGCCAAACTCCAATTTTCATTTACAGGAGTATCGATAAACCTTTGTACAAATTTCATTCTGAACGCTGCTGCTCTGCTCTGCAAATGAATCAGACCTTGTCCCCCTTCGTCTTTAGACAAAAATAAAACACTTTGTGGAACCCAGTGTAAATTATCCCAAAAGAAATTTACTAAAATAGATTGAACCTTTTTTATTAAAAGTAATGGTGGATCAATACAAGTTAACCAATGCCAAAGAGTAGAGGCTGCCAAATTATTAATAATTAAAACCCGTCCTCTGTAAGACATGTTGGAAAGTAAAAACTTCCATTTATTCAGACGGCCCACTATTTTCTCTTCTACTCCTTCAAAATTCTTTTTAACAGTCATATCATCCCCCAAATATACACCCAGGTATTTAAACCCATCTTTGCTCCACTTTAACTCCACAGGGAGAGCAGGTTGTCCATTCGGCCATTTACCAAATAAGATAGCCTCGCTTTTTTTCCAATTTACTTTAGCCGAAGATACAGTCGTAAATTCACTTAAAATTTCAGTCATTTTATTCACATCCCTTTGTTCTTTAATAAGAATTACAATATCATCAGCGTAAGCCGATAATTTAAAAGCATTTTCACAATTAGGAATATTTACACCCTTTAATTCTACTCTAAACTTTCTCAACAGAGGTTCAATCGCCAAACTATATAACATACCAGACAGAGCACACCCCTGTCTAATACCTCTAAAAACTCTAAAGGGGGCACATAAGTCACCATTTACCTTCAGTAAACTTTCAACATCACAATATAAGACTCTCAACTTATCAATAAATTCTTTTTTAAAACCAAAAGCTTTTAAAACATCCCATAAATAACTATGTTCCACTCTATCAAAGCTTTTTCCTGATCTATTGATATCAAACCAAAATTAACATCCAAGAGCTTACCAATATCAAGAAAATCTCTAAGGAATGAAATATTATCAAAAATTTGCCTACCTGGAACACAATAGGTCTGATCAGAGTGAATGATTTCAGCTAAAACCTTACTTAATCTATTTGCTAACGCTTTAGATAGAATTTTATAATCACTGCATAGCAAAGAGACAGGCCTCCAATTCTTTATGTCACTCAGGTCTCCTTTCTTTGGCAGTAGAGTAAGGACTGCTCTGCGGCAGCTCAGTGGTAATCTTCCACTGCTCAAGCTTTCATTGATGACTGCGAGCAGATCTGCACCAATCTCAGGCCAAAATGACTTATAAAAGTCTGCAGATAGGCCATCTATTCCTGGTGCTCTGCCGCATTCCATGCTTTGAAGAGCTTTCTGTAGCTCTTCTAAAGTCAACGCTCTACAAAGCTCGCCATTGGCATCATCCGATACCTGAGGAAGACCTTCAATAAACACATTGTCACTGTCTGACCTGTGTTTAAGCTCACTGCTATACAGTTCTTCATAAAACTCTACTGCCCTCTTACGAATCTCTATATGATTCAACAAAAGCGCACCACCCTTAGAACGTAAGCCATAAATACATCGTTTTTGACCATTTTTTTTCTCCAAGTTAAAAATTTTTTTTGATGGTATATCCATCCACTCTATATTCTGGAAACGGGATCTGATCAGAGCCCCTTGTGCTTTCAGGTTTAAAATTTTAGCCAATTCTTTCTTCTTTTCATCTAAAATTCCAAAAAGCTCTTGATTCCGTTCAGTTTCAATAGATTCATGAAGTCTCTTTATATCTTCTTCTAAATTTGCCATTAAATTAGTTAAGTCTTTAGTGATGTTACAAGCATACTGTTGACTCAATTGTTTAATTTGTATTTTGCCGAAATCCCACCATTGCTGCAAGGATTGGAAATCAAACTTTCTGGTTCTAAAGTCATCCCAAAAAAGCTTAAAAATATCCCTAAATTCCAAATCAGTTAGTAAGCTATTATTAAAATGCCACAACGCACTCTTAGGTTTTATGGATCCCAAAGTTAAAAAACACTGCACTAAACTATGATCCGAAAAGCTGACTGGAACAATAAAACAATCTCTGAAAATATTAAGTTGATGACTAAAACCATAAAATCTGTCCAACCTTGCCAAAGACAACATATTATTGTATGAATGACACCAAGTATACTGTCTATGCGTCTTATGAAAATTTCTCCATACATCTACTAAATCATGCATTTCTATTAGTTGAATAAGTCTTTTTCGAGAAGCCATATGGGGCTCGACATGATTCCTATCAGAGGTATTTTCTGTACAATTAAAATCCCCTCCTATTAAAAACAAATCTTCAGTGTTACAATCGCTTATTGCTTTACATAATATATTTAAAAAACCCATTCTTTCAACTGCATTGGTGGGAATATAAATACATAAAAAAACATAAAACTGATTCTCAAACTGAGCTCTTATCTTTAATAATCTTCCCTTTACAATTTCTTCAACTTGATAAGAAACTGGAATGAAGTTTTTTGAAAACAGGATTGCAACACCTCCACTTAAAGAAGTGTTATGGCTACAAATGGATAACCCATCAAATTCGCTTGCCCAATCAGTTTCATTCAAAGCATCACTATGCGTTTCTTGTGCAAACAAAATGTCTATTTTTTTTATCTTTATTAACTCATATAGTTTAAATCTTTTCCTCTCTTCACGTGCTCCATTTAAATTGAGAGAAGCAATATGAAATTCTTTCATCAAAGAGAAGAAAAGGATACACAAGAAACACAAATAGAAAATCATCTCATAAAAGGTATAGTTCTACTGCATTTCCTTACCAACATTAATCCCTAACTGTACATTAACTTTGGTGAGAAACTTTTTCAACCTATAAATCTCTTGATCAGAAAAGAGACCTTCACTCTTGAAAATCTTTGCTTTCTCAACAAATTGCTCCAGATCAGGAAAGTATTCAGTAATGCGTACATTCCTTGCATTCTTAGTTACTCTCAAAAAGAGTCTAATATCATCAACATTGTAAGAATGGTTTGGTAACTCATCTTGAGATTGATTAAATGAAATGCTACACTCAGAAAGATCAGTTTCACTTTCAGTATCAGTTTGACTCAAATCCACTTTATCCGTTCTCTTTGGTTTACTGTAATGACGCGGTTTCATTCTTCTCTTTTGTGGTGTCTTAAAAACACACTCATCCTGTTCTTCCATTAAACAATTATCTCCTGCCATCTCGATTTCTTGATTTTTGTCTAAACTCTGCTTATCACCTGAACCATTAACTGACTGTATCTTATCAGATACAGAATCTTCCATCTCAACCACAGTTTGTCTTTCATCACCCATTTGTTTCGAAGCTGCTGCATCAGCTGATAGATCTACAGGGTTTTGTGCATTATTTTCCCTAACTACATTAGATGTTGTAGGCAACTCTTCCCTAACAGTTTGTACTACCTCTTCTTCACCTGCCTTTTCGACCGAGACCGACGGCACATTATGGTTAGATTTGTCTTTTCTCGGGCAGGCCCTCACGAAGTGTCCTAATTCGCCGCAGCTAAGGCATCTCATGTTATTAGTGGTGGCAAAGATCGCATAATTAAATTCGCCGTGCTTAAAATTAAACGTTAAGTCCAACTCTTCGTTGTTATCTTTTAACACCATAAATACGAAGCGTCTAAAAGACACTACATGTTTTAGTAGTGGCGATTTACAGCCAATTTGAATCATTTTTATTGGGGAAACTAGTTTGCCGTATCGCTCTAACATTTGTGCAAGCGCCTCGTTTTTGATGAAAGGCGGTACATTTGAAAGGATAACCTTCTTTGATGGTGTAGACAACGGTAGCACCGAAACAAACGCATTGTCAATTACGACTCCACTTTCGACAGCGATGTTTGCCAACTCAACAGTTTTCATAAACACAACAACCGCGCCGTTCATTCTCGAAGCAGACACAACATTCTCACAACCAACCACCTCACCCACCGCTAAACTACAATCCTCAACACTAGCCTTCGAGTCTATTTTCACGGCATGACGCCGTGTGAGGAAGTCTAGACTCCCCACACCTGAAGTCATTCTGCCAGTAATAAATACTGGCAGATAGACAACTTTCACAGACTCGACACTACAAACAACCCCGTGATACAAGTAAAGTAAATAGAAGAAAGAGAAAAAAAATAAATAAAGAAAATGTTGCTTGGCACAGCGGCCAAACAAATGAAAATTCACACACTCACCACGCTCTGTTCACTCACTCACACGCTCAACAAACGCCCACGCATGCGCAGAGAGAGAGAGAGAGAGAGTGACAAAGAGAGAGAGAGAGAGAGAGAGAGAGAGAGAGAGAGAGAGAGAGCGAGAGAGAGAGAGAGAGAGAGAAAGAGAGAGAGAGAGAGAGAGAGCGAGGGAGAGAGAGAGAGAGAGACACACCGAGAGAGAGATACAGACAGAGAGAGAGAGAGAGAGAGAGAGAGAGAGACAGAGAGAGAGAGAGAGAGAGAGCGAGAGAGAGAGAGAGAGAGAGAGAGACACACCGAGAGAGAGATACAGACAGAGAGAGAGAGAGAGAGAGAGAGAGAGACAGAGAGAGAGAGAGAGAGAGAGCGAGAGAGGGAGAGAGAGAGAGAGAGACACACCGAGAGAGAGATACAGACAGAGAGAGAATTTTTTTCAAGCATCTTTATTTTACAAAAAGATTAATCACATAACATTCAACATGTTCACAATTTTAAAACATTTTATAAAATGTGTGCAAAAATAAGTTCATTTTCTATGACAGAACACAAAGCTCCTCTAAGACACCATATTCTTTCAAACATATTTAAGGAGTCCATAGCTTTGTAAAAATGAAAATCAATTAAAAGTCTTGATTTGATCATAGCTGCAAACACCCTTTCAACATTATGATCAACTCTTTGCTCAATCTGATCTCTTCTGCTAATATAAATGGCCATTTTGGCTTTACCCAAAATAAAATTAAGCAATTGACACTCATTTTTTCTTTTTTGAACATATTTAAAACCCAAAATAAAAGTCTGCACAGAAAAATTCTCATTAAAACAATTAAAAAGATTTTGCAAACCATCAAATAAAAGTTGAAGTCTTTCTGAAACGGTCTCTCTCTGAAAACAAAAAGGACATTCATTACTAACATCTGGATTCAAAACAGAAATAAAAGCATTAACAGCAATAATGCCATGCAGGATTCGCCATTGTAGATCTCCAGCTCGTTTAGTTAACGGTGGCTTGTACAGTGCTCTCCACTCTGGTCTAGTAGTACTGCTCAATTTAAAAACAGTACGCCACGGTGTGTCAATTTTTTCATGGAGACCTTTTTTGTTAAAAACTTTTACACAAGCTTTATACAATTTTTTCCCATTACTTTCATACAAATCCACCTTTTCAGATTCCAAAAAAAAACCTGTACAATCACCTACATTTAGTGAAAGAAGCAGATTTGGAAACTGATCCTTTTCATTAGGGATAAGTTCCCCATCACTATAACCTTGCAGCATTTTTAATTCTTCTACTATAAAAGCAGATTGTAATTTCTGTAATACCTGTGTAACAATTCGGATGGACTTCACTCCTAAAAGAACAGCTACATCCTCAGCTTTTCCAAACCTGGGCCCAGCCACTTTGACTAAACATCCAATTGTTATAGTCTTGGATTTAATGAATGCTGCAGTCATTGTCCCACATGCATCCAAGTTGTCCAACCGTGATCCATAGTTCAGGGGTTCCTTCAACAGCCAGAATAAAGATGACGTAAAACCAGTTTTTTCCACATGAAAGAGGTCCCATACTTTAAAAAGATTCCTGTAGAACTCTGGCATCCTGGATGTGTTGATTTTTTTGGGATCTAACAAGAACAAAGACTTATCCAAACACAGTCCTTCAGCAGTCTTTAGGATCATACTGGCCACGGACCTCCAGGTTAAGTTCTCTGGGCCAGTAAGGAATCTCTGTATAAACTGTAACCGAAAGGCCGCAGTCCTACTTTGTAGATGTACAAGTCCTTGCCCTCCTTCTTCCTTTGGTAAATACAACACATTATGAGGTACCCAATGCATTTTATCCCAAAAAAAATCTACTAAAAAGGATTGGATTTTCCCAAGTAAAAGTGCAGGTGGGTCAATACAAGCCAGTCGGTGCCATAAAGAAGAGGCCACCAAATTATTAATAATGAGGGTACGTCCTCTATATGACAAACTCTTTACAATCCATTTCCATTTCATTAAGCGACCTTTCAGTTTTTCAATTATTCCCTCCCAATTTTTTTGAACAATTATTTCATCTCCTAAAAACACCCCTAAATATTTCAAGCCATCTTTTTTCCAAGTTAACCCATTTGGGAGTGTTGGTACCCCTCTTTCCCACTTCCCTACTAACACTGCTTCACTTTTACCCCAGTTAATTCTAGCTGAAGAGATGATTTCTAAATCCCTTAGTGTTTTTAATAACGTGTCCACATCATTCTGCTTATTAACTAATATGACCACATCATCAGCATATGCTGATAAACATAAAGTGCTTGTACCGGCTTGTAGAGATATTCCTTCTAAAACTCTTCTCAATTTATTTAAAAGTGGTTCAATTGCCAATGTGTAAAGTATCCCGGAAAGAGAACAGCCCTGTCTTACCCCGCGACACACTTTAAAAGGAGCACATAAGCCACCGTTAACTCTCAATACACTCTCAATGTCATTGTATAAAACTTGTATATATCTAATAAAATCAGAACTAAAACCAAATGCATGTAAAGTTTTCCATAGATACTCATGTTCTACACGATCAAACGCTTTCTCCTGATCTAAGGAAATCAAACCCATATCTATACCCATAATTTTAGAAACATCAAATAAATCTCTTATTAAATGGATATTATCAAAAATTGACCGTCCAGGTACACAGTAGGACTGACCAGAGTGGATTACCTCCTCCAAAACCCTTCCTAGTCTAGTAGCTAACACTTTTGAGAGCAACTTATAGTCACAGCACAACAAAGATACAGGTCGCCAGTTTTTTATGTCTCTCACATCACCTTTTTTTGGCAAAAGGGTAAGGACCGCTCTTCTACAGCTCAGTGGAAGAAGTCCTCTGACGAGACTGTCACTGAGAACTGCCAGCAGATCCTCCCCTATCACAGGCCAAAAGGCTTTATAGAACTCAACTGGGATTCCGTCTATCCCAGGAGCCTTGCCATTCTCCATACTCTGGAGAGCTTTGTGCAGTTCACCTAGGCTTATAGCCCTCTTGAGTGCTGCATTAGAGTCTTCGGAGACCTTCGGCAGTTCCTCGAAGAAACACTGCTCAACAACCTGATTCTCCCCGTACTCACAACTATAAAGCTTTTCATAAAAGACATTTGCTCTTTTCCGAATTTCTATAGGGTCTGATATCAGAGAACCAGTCTCAGAAAATAAAGAATGTATAATGCGTTTTTGACCGTTCTTTTTTTCCAGACTAAAGAAGAATTTTGACGGCACATCCATCTGGTCTATATCCTTAAACCGTGATCGAACTAGCGCCCCCTGTGCTTTTACTTTTTGCATGTCAGACAACACAGATTTCTTTAAAAAAAGTCCTTCAATATGGGTTTGATTTCCACTTGACTGTGCCACTTCTTGAAATTTAAGAATTTCGTCTTCTAAAACTCTAATAGATTTAATGATATCTTTTGTGACATTGTGAGTGTACTGTTGACATAGTTGCTTGATTTGAGTTTTGCCAAACCCCCACCATGTTTGCAAAGACTGAAAACTTGCTTTTTCATTTCTAAAATTTGCCCAAAAGAATTTGAACGTGTCTATAAAATGTGCATCACTTAATAAATTTGTATTAAAATGCCAGTAGGCACTTTTTATCTTGACAGAGTTTAAAGTTACTGTACCAATAACTAGACTGTGATCAGAAAACCCAACTGGGGTTATGAAGCAGTTCTTAAAAATATTAAGATGGTGCTTAAAACAATAGAATCTGTCTAATCTTGCTAATGACAATATATTATCACGGGCATGTACCCATGTATACTGTTTTATATTGCCATTCAAACTCCTCCATGCATCACATAAATCATTTGCTTCAATCATCTGAATAAGTCGTTTACGAGAAGGCATATGTGGTTCTACATGATTCCGGTCTATGTTACTTTCCACACAATTAAAATCTCCACCTAAAAATAAATACTCTTCACTATTACATTTTTCTAAAGTTTCAGCAAGAACATGTAAAAACACCATTCTTTCTGACGGTAAAGTTGGGGCATATGCACAAATAAAAACAAAAGTGTGATTCTCCACCTGAGCTCGAACCTTTAGCAGTCTACCTTTCACAACCTCTTCCGTCTCTATGGAACAGGGGTTAAAACTATTAGCAAATAAAATAGCAACCCCTCCACTAAGTGAAGATTTATGACTTAAAAAGGGGAGACCCTTAAATTCTTTTTCCCATTCGAAAGCATTGGTTACGTCACTATGTGTTTCTTGTAAAAGAAAGATATCTATTTGTTTGTGTTTCATCGTTTCATATATCACACTTCGCTTTATACGATCTCTAGCTCCATTTACATTTAAAGATGCAATGCGAATGTCACTCATTTGAAAATAAATAAATAAACTTAGACCATAGAGAAAAAAGCAGCCAGTAAGGGCCAAAAGTTTGAGCCAATTTACTGCCATTAACTTTGTAACTGGTTTTGTAACTTTGTCACAAATTTTTTCAATCTATACACCTCTTTGTTTGTGAAACATCCCTCACTCATAAACATCTTTGTATTTTCCACAAAGCGTTTAATGTCTGGAAAATAGTCGGCAACCTGTACCCCCCTCAGATTTTTTGTCAGTTTTAAAAACTTCCTGATTTCCTCAGTATGATAATTTTGGCATGTCCATTCTTCCTGTGAACAACTAGAAGCACCAGAATCAGAGAAATCACTCTCGCTACCAATATCATCCGCGTCAGATTCCATTGCGTTTTCTGTTTTTCTAGCTTGTTTCGATTCAGAAACCTTGTCTTTCTTTTTCCTCTTTAAAGGTGTTTTAAAGACAGCCTGATCCATATCCATCATCAAATTGTCATCTAGATTTACACTCTCTGAAGGGGACGTATTGTTCAACACTACACTGACATGTGAAATATCCATGTTCTCATGAACCTTGGACTCATTCCCAACTACAACAGGGACAACCAAATCATTCTCCCCATTATTATTTTTTGTGGCTTGATTCACCTCTTCTGTCGGTGAAAGAGACACTGTATCAGTTAAGCCACTGGTGGATGGCCTGGGTTCAGCTTGAATTGGGTCAGACACATTATTTGTTGTTCCTTCATCCCTGACTTGCACACCATTTTCACATGAGGCATCTTGTGCATTTGTGCCATTTTTGTCTGGACAAACACGCACGAGATGTCCCGTTTTGCCGCAGCCGAAGCACTTCATCCCATCAGTACTTACAAAGACAGTGTAATCAAAGTCATCAACTCTCAACTTCAGATTCAGATTGAGCTCAGTTCTATTATCTTTCAGGATCATATAAATAAATCTCCTGAACGATACTACATGTTTAATCAAGTCTGACTTGCTTCCGAGAGTGATTTTTTTCATAGGACTGACTATCTTTCCAAAACGTGACAGTTCTTTATTTAGCATTTCGTCAGTAATGAACGGTGGAACATTAGACAAAGTGACTTTCTTCGCAGGTGTAGAAAGGGGAAGTACTAAGGTAAACAACCCGCCAATCACCACTCCTTTCTCCACAACTTCGTTTGCTTTCTCAACTGAATTCAAAAATAAAACAAAAGCGTTGTTCATTCTAGATGCCGCTAAAATACATTCGTGGCCAACGACATCACCAACGGCCAGAATACACTCCTCCACATTCACCGCGGACACCACTTTCACTCCGTGGCGCCGTGTGAGAGACTCCAAACTAGTGATTGTGTTTTGGGCTGCCATGCTTTCCAGTGATACACTGGTTGGCGATGCCCGAACCCCCACCCCCCCAAAGAAACCTTATTTCACCACTTGATACACCACAAATATTAAAGCCCAAGAAAAGAAAAGAAAAAGAAAAGAAAGAGAACGTTATTTTTCTTGCCACAGCGGGCAAACACCACTCACACTCACCACGCGCTCCTCACACTCTCAACAGACGCTCACGCACGCGCAGAGAGAGAGAGACGGAGAGAGAGACACACCGAGAGGGAGAGAGAGAGAGAGAGAGAGACACCGAGAGGGAGAGAGGGAGAGAGAGAGAGAGAGAGAGAGAGAGAGAGAGAGAGAGAGAGAGAGAGAGAGAGAGAGAGAGAGAGAGAGAGAGAGAGAGAGAGAGAGAGAGAGAGAGAGAGAGAGAGAGAGAGACACACCGAGAGGGAGAGAGAGAGAGAGACACCGAGAGGGAGGGAGAGAGAGAGAGAGACACCGAGAGGGAGGGAGAGAGAGAGAGAGAGGGAGGGAGAGAGAGAGAGAGAGAGAGAGAGAGAGAGACACCGAGAGAGAGAGAGAGAGAGAGAGAGAGAGAGACACACACCGAGAGGGAGAGAGAGAGAGAGAGAGAGAGACACAGAGAGAGAGCGAGAGAGAGAGAGAGAGATCACAGATGGAAAGGACATAGAAGAGACAGACACTGAACAGTTGAGACTGTGACAGAACAGATCAATCAATAGCTTCATTAGCTTTGCCATCTCGGAGCGACAGCTTTAAGGCTTTTATCTCACAAAAAGCAATTAGATCAACAAAACCGAAGCTCCAAACCGTTGTACGGCCACATGTTGGGCAGATATGTGCTGTAATGTGCCTGTCAGCAGGTAAAATCAGGATTTCTATTTTTTTTCTCCTAAATCTGGCACCAGATCGATAAGTTGATTGATTCTGCAGCACCTGAGAAAAGACGATTTCCTCGTTTCGCTCCAGTTTCCACCAGAGAAACATGTTGGGGAATTTTAGAGAACTAATGCATGAGTTAACGAATGCTCTGGTCTGGAAGAGACAGACACAACATTTTAATAGTCTGTGGATTTGGAAGTACCAATATTTTTGCACTCTCCATCGGATTTGAAATCAAGATGAAAACTCGTGAAATCAGGCGTCAAATATTGTGGCTATTAGTCCATGACTATTAGCTCAGAAGCCATTTATATACTAATTGATAGCTTTCACGTGACGTCACACCCTTATAGGAACGTCCACCTGGAGCCAGCTGTTTTTACGCAGATTGCATCAAGTAATCATGTAGTAAAATGCAGATATTGAAAAGCAAGATACCTTATTGATAATGTATATTTTGTACAGGCAAGAGGATAAAGCCAGAATATAAATGCAATGTGCAAAGTTTCACGTTAGAAGGAAGGAAAACACTGAACCGTTACGCGGATTGCGTTCATGTTCCCGGCCTCATCTGCATGCCTGTGTATACTATGCATAATTAATGTGGTGATTACTGAATTTAATCTGTTTTAAATATATTAAGGCACTTTAAGTGTTTTTACAACATTTTGTCGCACTGTTTATGATTGAAATTTTGCCGTGGGTGCTTAATATGGATTGCAAATGGCCAAAACGTGCATTTTGTTGAGAAATACCTTTGTTTTATTCTTTTGAGAGGTGATGTAAATATTTGCGGCTGGGAAACAGATGAAAAACTGTTCTGTGGATGTTTTGCCCTCCAAGTCTTCAAACCGGTCACGTGACTGAAAACTATCAATTGACCACATTTGAGAAAAAGCATAACAGATCAACATATTTATGACTCATCCTGCACTATGGAGATTTTTATCCAATCAAAAGCACTCTAGAATGACAAAGCCCCTCCCCTATTATACTGCAAACGAAGAATTCAGAATAATCTTAAGAGATATAGAAATTAGTTTGAATATATTGTGATCTCATCGGAATAGTTTGTCTACGTAAAATATTTGTACAATTGTTTAAAACACTTTTTAAATATATATATATATAGAATTATAAAATAATTTATATAGAATGTTTATTCATAGTATTGAGAGAACTTTGCCAGAATGTTCACTATTAGTCCAAACTAAGGGAGAAAAATGCAAAAACTGCCCCAAAATTAGATTTTCATCCCTGTATGAGCTTGTTTTTCCACACATTAGTTCTCCATGATTGATGGATCGGTATATGCTGAACACATCATATAATTCATGCACTGTCAAAGCCCCTGATGCACTAAACGTTGAGACACTGATGACTCATTTCCTATTACACAATTATGTTTTCACATTAAAACACCATGTATTTATCAACAAAAATCACATTACACACCAAGTTGATCATGCATCTGTTAAAAAGTACAGTGCTATCATGAAATATGCTTGCAACCTCCATTTCCAGCAGCTTGAGAGACTGAGAAAAGCATTTCTGCCAAACAAACACAGACAATGCATGGTGAGGATTTCAGTGAGCAACGGTTTTAGTGCACTGAAGAAAAACCTTAGAAACAGCCAATACCCTGAGCCACTATTGAGTATCAGTACAAACACATGACCATATAAGTGCAATGTAAACGCATGAAGATCCAAAATACACATGCACGCACGCACACACACACACACACACACACACACACACGCACACACACACACACACACACACACACACACATGTTGGTTTTTATGGTTTACGGGGACTCTCCATAGGCGTAATGGTTTTCATACTGTACAAGCTGTATGTGCTATTGCCCTACACCTACCCTACACCTAAACTTAGCCCTCACAGGAGACGGTGCATTTCTACTTTCCCTCAAAAAACTCACTCTGTATGATTTATAAGCGTTTTGAATTATGGGGACACTGAAAATGTCCTCATAAATCACCTTCTCCTTGTAATACCTATGTTATACCCATGTTATTATACACATTAGTGTCCTCATAAACCACATAAACATGCACACACACACACACACACACACACACTCACACACACACACACACACACACAAACACACAAAACTTGCAATGTCTCAGGTAAACAGGAAAAATGCATCAGAAAATAATCATAGAAAATATAACTACACCTCTTAAGCAACAAATAGAGTTTAGTGCAGAATGCTAAATGTACACAATAACTAATGCTATTTTATTCTGCTTCTACTCCATTCAAAACATTTATGAAACGACCTATGTTTCAAATTGTATGTGGATTGTGAAAAAGAATGAGGCAAATCAAAATATTTGTTGCCCAGGTCACATGATCATATCAAAGCGCGCGCTTCTTCACTCGTCTTACTGCGCAATCGAATAAAACGTATCCTAATTAAACCGAATACTTGAACTCTGAATGCGAACACCTTGCATAATTAGTGAAAATCATTATCATGAATGATAACGAGACGATAAGTGAACATATCTATCAATATTTCCCATTCATTTTGGGTTATGAATTCTGAAGGATATCGTTTCCTGAACGCTTGACACGACGCATTTACCTCAGCTCACGTGATCCGACAGGGGCTTGTCCCAAATGGAACACTTCATGTGCACTTGCAATCTTACGGACTTACAATGGCCGCCGTGTGCGCGTGCCTGCTAAGTCACGTTAACATTCCTTATTTTAGCATTCAGAAGGGTGCTCGCGAGCGCCCCCTTTGCGCCCGTTATGTGCCCTCGATCCACACTTCTGCTGAGCCCGCACTGGTGCAAGCTCGCCACAGACTTCTACCCGACAGTCAAAGCGGCATCACGTCACGAAAGTGCGGACTCAGAGGAAGACCGCAAGGGTTTAGGGTGCCATTTGGGACAGGGCCCATGATGCTGGTTTAGCTGCTAGCCAGGTAAGTTTCAGTTTAGTTTGCACAAATCCTGGGTTTTAGGTACCATGAAAGTGGCTTGGCTTTTAGCTACATTCATTGCCATAATAACTTACACTCCACGGCTAACCTGCTCCGGTTATGAACTGGGTTAGAGATCTCAAACTGAAATTGGACCAATCAGATGTGAGCAAAGTGACACATGTCTGACACTAAAACAATCACTCCCCCAGTTTATCTTCCTATGAATTAAATCACTATGAAGTACCTTAAAAAAATACAACAAAACTGTCTGGCTTTAATGATAATTACAATTTACATATGATTTATATAATTATGCCACTGTTCCTGTGGCTCGGTGGTAGAGCATTGTGTTAGCAGCGCAAATGTTGTGGGTTCAATTCCCAGAGAAAACACATGTACTGACAATAAATGTATAACCTGAATGCACTAAGTCGCTTTGAATAAAAGTGTCTGCTATATGCATAAATGTAAATTATAATATGATTTATATTATTATTACTCCAATTACACACAAGCACTTTTAGTTTAACTATTATTATAAAGCATTTTATTTTAAAGTAAATATTAATGTATACAGATCATATGTAATATAAGTGGTAGAATCAATAGATAACAGTTTAAAAATGGCTCCATGTGACCGTACATGTTTGAGTCTCTATATAATATCATCTATATAAAGTAACTTCACACGTTTCACTCGTGACTGCACTGATAGAGCGAGATCATGTCCTTTATTTGTCCTCTTTCATACTTTAGTGGAAATGTGTTTAATTCCTCTTTAATCTCTTTAACGAACGAGTTTTGAATCTGGCTGAAGTGAGTCACACTTGCTCTGTGTTGTGATTGGCTGTTCTTCGATGATGTCACACATTCATGTGCACGCGCTTCATTAAACCAGGATCAAGTCTGAGATGACAGAGAAAGTTGATGATCGGCTTCATGGTACCGATAAAGCCAGATTGAAGAGGTTTGGTTTTTTCAACTCAAAACTTATCCTATAACTCTGAATATGTTAATCTACCGTCATGGAACAGGCTCCAGGTGTGTGCAGTTTTATTATGTTTTAAATGCCTCAGTCCTGTTTTGATTTGATTTCCTGACATAAAATATTATATTTCTAACGCTGGTTTAAAAGGGTCTATAGTTTATAAAAATTAGCTGAATGAAGACTGTATGCATTATATGTAAACAAATCAGAAACTCATGTTCCATGAAGATATTTTGTACATTTCCTTCCGTAAATATATCAAAACTTAATTTTTGATTAGTAATATGCATTGCTAAGACCTTCATTTGAACAACTTTAAAGATGATTTTCTCAATATTTCAATTTTTTTGCTCCAGATTATCAAATATTGTCCGATCATAACAAACCATACATCAATGGAAATATAATTTATTCAGCAGATGATGCATAAATCTCACTTTCAAAAAATGTGTGGTCCAGGGTCACATATGATTTCTTTAAATATTACTATTACTATAGTATTTAAATAATAATATGAAGAAATAAAAATATACTATTATTATAATTTAAATTATTACAAATTAGTATTATTATTAGCAGTAGTTGTAATATTGTTATACATAATACAATTGAAATAAGTAGTAATATTTATTTTATATTATATTGAAAATGAATAATAATGTTTGTTCTAATGTTAGGCTATATAGAGTAATAATATTTCTTAATTGTATTATTATTTCTAAGACCTCCCAGTCTTTAATGTTGATGTCCACACCACAGAAACTCCCTGTATCTTTGCGGTTGTCTCTCTTGTTTTCAGCTTTGCGTGTGAATGTAAGCATATGAAGCATTTTAAGTCAGGACTAGCTGCTGTGAATCTTTGGACGCACTCAGGGCGACGAGCTTCTGTCTTGTACTGTGTGTTTGGCCTAAAGCACATCACCGGTGACAGTGCGGTCAGGCGGCTTTCGGTTGATGTTTGTGTGTTCCTGATATGCTCCGCTGGATTGTGTGCTGCAAAACTATTTCAGGTTTATCCTCACAAATGTTGCTGGGCTTACAGTTTTATTAAGCAGGAACTTGAATGCCATTTGACGGAGTCTAACTTTAAAACCAACAGCCTTTAAAGCTAGCGTTTTTCTGCAACGCTGGGCTTGGAACTGACCGACCGGCCTTTTGAAGCGTCTCTTAAAAACGCTCAGAATATGTGTCTGTCCTTTGAACCCGCAGACGTGCACATGAGTAATGATTGCATTCTATTATGTGAATTCTCAATTTCATGGAGAGCTTAGATATGCCCCACTTCTGTGCCAGAACACTTGAATGATAAACCAATTAGGGCCCTCTGTGTGCTGGAGATGCGTGTTTGTGCACGCAGAGCGGAGAAGTTCAGTGCTGTCACATTATTTGAATGTTAATAGACAAGCCTTTGTGATGTCATTAGTGTTCATAAATAGTCATACATACACATACATTAATAATGTTGGATGGACACACACGCACTCACACACACACACATACAC
>JAPDDM010000046.1:140000-155067 GCA_027474115.1 Schizopygopsis malacanthus
ATTCGCAATTCGCGCACCGCGGTCCCGAACTGACTCAAATGATTCGCGCTCCGCGGTCCCGAACTGACTCAAATGATTCGCGCTCCGCGGTCCCGAACTGACTCAAATGATTCGCGCTCCGCGGTCCCGATCTGACTCAAATGATTCGTGCTCCGCGGTCCCGAACTGACTCAAATGATTCGCGCTCCGCGGTCCCGATCTGACTCAAATGATTCGTGCTCCGCGGTCCCGAACTGACTTAAATAATTTGCGCTCCGTGGTCCCGAACTGACTCAAATGATTCGTGCTCCGCGGCCCGAACTGACTCAAATGATTCGCGCTCCGTGGTCCCGAACTGACTCAAATGATTCGCGGTCCGCGATCCCGCGTAATTGTGATTCCGTGGTCTGTGATTGTGCCCTCGTAATGCCATTTCGCCCCCTCCCCCTCCCCCCTCCGGAGGCCTGTGCCACTGTGCACCAGTATATTATTGTGTTAATTACACTGGGCTGCGGACAGGGTTTCATACGCTGGGAATCGCTGTCATTGCAGTGATACGAAGCTTTATTAAATAATTTGCGCTCCGCGGTCCCGAACTGACTCAAATGATTCGCGCTCCGCGGTCCCGAACTGACTCAAATGATTCGCGCTCCGCAGTCCCGAACTGACTCAAAAGATTCGATCCCGAACTGACTCAAATGATTCGGTCCCGAACTGACTCAAATGATTCGGTCCCGAACTGACTCAAATGATTCGCGCTCCGCGGTCCCGAACTGACTCAAAAGATTCGCGCTCCGCGGTCCCGAACTGACTCAAATGATTCGATCCCGAACTGACTCAAATGATTCGGTCCCGAACTGACTCAAATGATTCGCGCTCCGCGGTCCCGAACTGACTCAAAAGATTCGCGCTCCGCGGTCCCGAACTGACTCAAAAGATTCGCGCTCCGCGGTCCCGAACTGACTCAAAAGATTCGCGCTCCGCGATCCCGCGTAATTGTGATTCCGTGGTCTGTGATTGTGCCCTCGTAATGCCATTTCGCCCCCTCCCCCTCCCCCTCCCCCCTCCCCCTCCCCTCCCCCTCCCCCTCCCCCTCCCCCCTACGGAGGCCTGTGCCACTGTGCACCAGTATATTATTGTGTTAATTACACTGGACTGCGGACAGGGTTTCATACGCTGGGAATCGCTGTCATTGCAGTGATACGAAGCTTTATTATGACGCGTCTGTCGGGGGAGCTGTTTGGATTAATTGTTTGGTGTCTGGTGACATTTGAGTAATACCAGCGAACAGGTCCCTCTGTGAGCTCAGAGAGAGGTACGTCCGTTTCTCTCTCTCTCTCACACACACACACACACACACACACACACACACACACACACACACACACACACACACACACACACACACACACACGCTCATGGCTTGATTCATTGCAGGCGACACCTGCCAGGACTGATGAGTGTATGTTGCTGCTGTTCTGCTCATTATCATACAGCACAGACAAGAATTCGATTAACCTGCTCTGATCCTTGCAATCTCTCTCACACACACACACACACACACACACACACACACACACACACACACACACATGCACATGCACACACAAATACACACGCGCCGTCACACACCTACATGACATTAGGTGTTAAATATACTCGCTAATGATGGATCTGAATAGGTTGCTGTTTTGTGTTTTACAGTGGTTTTACCGTGGTGAATTCACAGCCTACACCGGCTAAGTGCTTTCATGAAACACAAAATGTATGTGTTAAATGTGCAGGGATTATTACTTCATTAATAATTGACAGACAGACTTGATTTGTCTGTCTGTCTATCTGATACTTAATAAAATGTTAAATATCATTTATAGATTCTAGATAATTTATTTGTTTATTATTTATATAGTTTAATTTTACAATTGATCTCGGTGTATACAACAATAATTCATTCATTCATTATACCCCTAATATACCACAGTTTGTTTGTCTGTTTTTTTAACTGTAATATTTGTAATTTCTTATTTTGGAATTGATTTATTCCCTGTGTCAAAATTATATTAATGTAATATTATTTAACATATATTTTATTAATTCATATTTTGATAAAGAATGCAGAAAACATGAAAATGATAGATGAATCACTCATTTATTTGGAATTATTAATATTTCAGTTATTTATTTATTTCCTGTGTTGGTTATTTAATGAAATAATTTAGCTTTTGCTCCATCTGTCTGTCTAGTAATTGTATTTATTAATTTATTGTGGTGGTGTTATAATAAACACAATATGTACTTTTACATTTAGCCCCAAAGCATACAACACCACACAATCAGTCTTATTCCTATAGTCACATGTGTATTACCATAAATCCCTGTTTCTTAATCTGAAACCCATTCCTTGAACTATCTGGTTATGAATGTAACTATTCTATTTTGTGCTTACATGTAGTGAACTATACGGTCATAACAAAGCCTCACAGATAGATGGATGTGGCAGATGTGTGATGACTGTGTCAGCTTTGATTAGCTCTGGTGTCAGCAGGTGCTTGGTTTCACCACCGAGGGTCGACTCTGTCGCTGGTCAGAAGATGCATGACTCTTGAATCCCATCCAGGCTCTTTTGATGCTGGACACATCTGAATTTTAGACACACTTCACTCTCACCCCGATGTGTGCCTGGCAAATGGATCACTTTAAGTCATGCATATTCATAACAGGAGATGCAGTTTTGAATAATAATCATGGCTGTAGATTGTCAGTAATGTTAGTAGAGATGATCAACATAGGTTTATTAGAAAACTACAACTCTACCTACATTTTTGCAATAGTCCAGAAACCTGTACATATAATTCAATGCATGTATGAAATGACACTAGAGGCAGTAAAACACCACTTTTATTCTATTTCACTCAAATTATGATCTCAGAAGCAGATTGATTAAGCCTTATTCCTTGCACAATATTGTGTTATGACCTCGAATCACTTTTAACACAGTGCATGAATTGTAAATGAATACATTTTGACCATTTCATCACAAAACCAGCTCCAAATCTACGGCTTTTCTGATGTAGTAAACTTGCTCGGTAACACACTTGAATGCACTTGAGATGCAATTCCTGTGAAACACTGGTCCTGATAAAAGAGCTCAAAGGCTTATAGAAGCAATACATACATTGCCATTCAATGCATGTATTAAGTGAACACTAAAGAGGCAGTAAAACCAGGGTGCGAACTACGGGGGAGCTCGGCTCTCCTTAAGACATGGGCTCCCCTGAAAACGTGATTTGTGAAATTTTGGGAGGTCTCAAAGATATTTACAATGTGTTATTTTGATGTGCAATTTCAATTTTGTGTAATGTGATCATCGTGGATTATTATGTGCAAAATTGCAACAAAAAAATAATTCATTCTTGCATGACGGTGATTTAAATCTAATTAAGTACATGTTATTGTTAACGCAAAGATTCGTAGAAAACATATAAACGTTGGAGGCTGCGCACAAAGTTCTTGAAATCCGTTCTGCAGTTAGCATCATATAGCCACCATGGCAAAAAATAACACAAGGCAGTTTAATTAATACTAAGAAACTGTGTAGTGATGAGTTAATAGCACGACTGATTCCCAGGCCTCTGTGGTCGACTCGGTGTCAAGGTAAGGCATGTTATTCACGATGATGTGTTGTGGCTGGGTTGTTATCGGTCTGCGTGACTCTCGCTGTCTTAGGCCTAATTGAACGGGGGCATTATGGTATTCTTCTGCGGCCTGACGAGTAACTTTAATCGTGAACTCAAAGACAGCATGATGCTTGGTCTATAGACTATTTGTAGGTGGCTGTTTCACGTATCAATTCGTGTCGATAACGTATTTCGAACACTTAGTAAAACACCACATTTAAACAACTTTTATGTCTTTTCCAGAAGCAGATTATCAATGCACAATACTTTACTATGCCCTGTGGTGCATGCTTTGTAAACGCATACATGTTGATGTTTGCATCACATAACTAGCTCTATAGGCTAGGCTTTTCTGATGTAGTACACTTGCTCGTTAGTGCACCCGGTGCAGTCCTGTGAAACACAAGTCACGATAAAAGAACACAAAGACATGTAGAAGTGAGATGTAATGGCATATTTACGTTTGCTTTATTGGTCAGCTTCAGTATCTGGTGCATTATTTTCAAACCTGATGGAGCCGATAACCTTACATTGAATTTCCAAACTGCGTAATGTAATACAATCTGGCCAGAAAAAGCCAGAACATGCCTAAAGTGTCACAAAATGTGCAAAAAACTAACTTAATATAATTGAGCAATTTGCAGAAGTGTCACCACAGGCACATTTTTCCAGGTTGTGTTTGATAGTATCAGATAAGTTTTTCTGGTTGGAAAACCGTTTCTATGTTACATGTGTTATCTGGGCTTGCACGACTACTCGTCTTGACTAGGTTGTGATTGGGTAAATCAATGTTTATCTTATAGAAACGACTCCCCGCATGCTTTGACATGATGTGTGTGAGAAACGAATGCTCTCATATCTCCATCACCAGATTCACGCTGCTTCTGCTGTCATGAAAAACTCACGGTTCCTTCTGAACATTATAGAATTAGAATGTTTAGTCTTTTCAAATTTCATAATTCAGTACGTGTCATGCATGTAATAGTACGTTATACACCCAGTATCTGCTGCAGTTTTCATGTGCATGAAATTGCGCTTCATGACCTCAATGTTCTCCAGTTTCACTTTATTTTGACATTTAATGGCTTTTTGGCGAACATGACTGCGTTGACAGTTTTCCAGGAGAAAGTGCTTCATTTACAGAACAGTTTCACCTAAACCTGTTTTATTTCCCTGATCAAAAAATAAATAAAAACTCTAAAATTGAACATAAAATAGCCTTTTTCCCCTACTTTTATATGCTATATATTTCAGATTGTGTTTTGTTTGGATAGGCAGGTTAAATATTTTGTTTTGTACATGTCCAAATTATAGAATGCTTAGTCTAAATGGTTAAACTGCATTTCATTATTTCATAACTTATCATGCATGAGTTATGTAATATTTTACACTCAGCTGTCTGCGGAGCAGTTTTAATGTTCATGAAGTTGTGCTTTGTGACCCCAAAGTTCTCCAGTTTCACTTTTTTACACGTCATTGGTTTTGGCTGAGCACGGTTGTGTTGACAGTTCTCAATAGAGAGTATATTAAAAATGCTGCTCTTCATATAAAGAACTGTTTAAACTAAACCTGTTTTATTTCTGTGATGATTTACTTAGTTATGCTGTTCAAAACCTCTACATTTAGAATAACCTTCCTCAGAAATGAACATAAAAGTAGTCCATTTGTCTAATTTTGTGTGCTGTATTTTTAAGATCTTTTGAAGTCATGCAACACAGTAGCTCGCAAACTGAATGTGCATTTCAGCAAATCAAAACTTGCTGAGACGAGTTTATTAAACCTCCTTTTTTAGACCTTGGCGGCCTCCGCTTTCATTGTATGTAAAACAGCATCTCTGAAATGCAAACTAAAATCAAGGAGGAAAGAAACTCGTGCAGGTTCAGAACAACATGAAGGAGAATAAATGATGACAGAATTGACATGTTTAGGTGAGCGATGCCTTTAAGACTTGTTAATTGAACACGATTAAGAAAATCTTCTTATGACCTCGTCTGCCATCATTCATGAGCTTCTGCATTTACTGTATTATTCAAAAGACATTTACAGCTCCGCAGCGATAAACAGATACACCATTAGTGTGAGGTAAACAAACCACCTCATTAGAAACCAGCATTTGAACATCTTAATTAAGTGTGCAGGAGACTTACACCCACTCCAAGCGTCTGTCTATTAAATATTAACATTAATAGATACATATAAATTCATAGAAAAGTTATAGTCAACTTATTGACTCCTAGTTCTCATATTTAATCTTTCAGCATCAGCTAGATGGTTCTATACGCATTAGAAACTCCGTATAAATCACTGAAGTATGTGTGCATAAGATTGTTTTAATGTAATGCAGAGTGGTGCCAAGACCTAATAACTTTATCCAAACTAACAAGACGCTTTGGAAATGAGTCCGATGTCGCCAGAACTTTCATTTTTCAGGAACATTAATAATTAAGCGAGTTGCATTCGGCTGTGTCGCAGCACGTAAACAAACCGAGAGCAGCGCAGCACTCCCACAGAGAAAAACCTTCATTATTTACGTGCAAATAATGACACTACTAAAAGGAAACGGATACTTTTGGCAGAGGTTTAGCTGAGACGGAGCGAAGCCAGAATCCTGCAGGCAGAAGAAGCTGTCGGGAAAGATAGCGGGAAAACCTGAGACGGTGTTTGGAGGGAAAGACTGTGCACCATGTGGAGTTACTGTTACTATTTGATGTACTTTGATGTATTTTGATGTTCCTGTGTGGCTCAGTGGTAGAGCATTGCGTCAGCAGCGCAAAAGGTTGTGGGTTCGATTCCCAGGGAACACACATACTAATGAAAATGTATAACCTGAATGCAATTGTAAGTCGCTTTGGATAAAAGCGTCTGCTAAATGCATAAATGTACTTGTGCTGTGCTGAAAATCCTTTACCTAAATGACCAACCTCTTAAAAATTGCATGCAAATCTCTCGTTATGCTGTTATCACCAACTATTAGCTTCAATCATTCTGCCAAGTTGTTTTCTTTCAATTAGCACAGGTTTCGTATTTCTTTTTGTAGCTGATTGATCGTAGGCCTCATTGATCTGAGCTCACGCACCTCAGTTTTCACCTTTCACATTTGAGTGAAAACCTCACTGAAAAACTGAGCATAAGCTCAGAACAATGAGACCTATGATCAATCGTTCCAAAATAAAAACAGTGCTAATTGAAAGAGATTATTAAATTGAAAAAGTTATTAATATTCAATACAAGGTTTGGTGATAATATAGCATAACAAGAGTTGTGAATCTTCTTAGTATGAGATTTGGATAACTTTACAGCCCTGATTTTATTGGACTTGAGTGCAACATTTGGGGGGGGGGCGAGCATCAGTTAATTCAGAGACAGCATGAGGATTTATGAAAACAAGCTAGCAAATCTTAAGCCATCCACTAGGGGGCAATCTGACTCCCATTGTTAGTCGACAGTTAGTGTTTGCTGGAGAATCTGTCACGCTTGTCGCTTATTGACAGTGTAAGATCATTTACGGTTAGCCTTGTCAGAAATCCCACCACGGATTGGCATGTTGTTATCTCAGAAACAAGCTCAGCCATCACATTGAATCAGGTAAACTGGTTATATCTTTGTTTCGGTATAATTCGCACGCTATACCAGGAGTGGTTCTAAACTATTTTTAGCTGGGTTTCAGCCCCCTATCTGTCACATTAGCCCAAAACTATCTAAACGATCAGTGCTGTTTCCTCAAGAAAGTTTTTCATTCTCGCGTGTTTTAAGTCTTATCAGTTTAAGCATTAAAATAATGTTTTCACCTATTTAAGCCCAAGACATCTCAATGCGGTACTCACGCGCTGTGATAGATGATTTCTATGCGCGCCGCGCACACACCTGAAGCACACAAACAGATCGCTTTCTCAGACAGTAGGTGAATACCAATGTCTTGACGAGTATCCCCGTAAGCACAGTCGGTTGTTTTAAGTGAATGTAAACAGTAAAGTAAATATCAAATGTACATCAGTATAACGGATTCGTGCATTTCTTATGTAAATAATGTTAATAAGAAATATCGAGAGAGGGGGGGGTGGTAACGGGTAGTGGCCAAGGTGAAAGCTGAGTACTACCATGACCTGTACGAGCAATTAGGCACACCCGAAGGGGAGAAAATGTTCTACCGCATCGCAAACTCGCGGCACAAATAGACCCAAGCCATTGGTCAAGTGAAGCACATCAAGAGTGCTGAGGGGAAAGGATTGCGCAACCCTCTGGCCATACTCGCCCGTTGGAACGAGTATTTCACTGCCATCTCAAAAGAGGAATTCCCACATCCACCGATTCACAGCCCGACCCCATTCGTGGACCCGTACCTCCAGTCACCTCTGCCGAAGTCACGAAGGCTGTGAAGAGAATGAAGAATGGCAAAGCTACTGGGCCAGACGACATCCCAGTCGATGTCTGGAAGTTGATGGGTCATCGCGGAGCCGTGATCCTTGCTGGCCTGCTCAACAAGATTTTCAGAGAACAGGGCACTGCAGGCCTTGACGACCAGCACCAAGGTACCGATTTGGAAAGGCAAGGGTGACGTCTCTGAATGTAAAAATTACCGCCCAATCCGACTCCTGAGTCACACCATGAAGATCTTTGAACGCGTCCTGGACAGCCGCTTACGTGGCATTATCAACATCATTCAGCCCCAACCAATGCAGCTTCGTCAAGGGACACGGAACCACGGACGCTATCCATGCTGCCCGCTTGCTGATGGAAAAGCACCGGGAAAAGAATAACCTTCCTGGACCTAGCGAAGGCTTTCGATCGTGTACCCCACAAACTCATCTGAGCCTCCCTACGATCCCACTCTGTCCTCGAGGCCTATTTCAACTGGGTTCAAATACTCTACCAAAACATTACGAGTGTTGTCCGCTGCCCTGCTGGGATATCAATCCCATCGACCAACAGGCCCTTCATGTGATGGAGATGCGGATGCTCAGGTGGACGCTAGGGCTGACCCGATGCCACCAAGTAAAGAATGAGGACGTCAGAAAGACCACGGGAGTAGCACCAATTCTGGAGAAGATGAGGGAAGCGCGACTTCGATGGTATGGCCATGTAGTCAGGAGTAAGGAAGAGTCAATAGCGAAGAGAGCCCTGCGTCTCAACCCTGAAGGAAAGCGACCCCGAGGAAGACCAAAGAAGCGATGGATGGATCGGATAAAGGAAGACATGAGACATGACAATGTCGCCCCGATGATGTCCTCGTTTGGAAGAAATGGAGAGCAATCTGCCGAAAAGCGCCCCCTGCATTACGACGGGACAAACGCTAGGAGAGAGAGAGATTATATATATATATTATATATATACACACAGTTGAAGTCAAACGTTTACATACACCTTGCAGAATCTGCAAATTGTTGATTATTTTACCAAGTACGAGGGATCATACAAAATGCATGTTATTGTTTATTTAGAACTGACCTGAATAAGATATTTCACATAAAAGATGTTTACATGTAGTCCACAAGAGAAAATAACAGTTGAATTTATAAAAATGACTCCGTTCAAAAGTTTACACACCCTTGATTCTTAACACTGTGTTGTTCTCTGAATGATCCACAGCTGTTTTTTTGTTTAATGATATTTGTTCATGAGTCCCTTGTTTGTCCTGAACAGTTAAACTGTCTGCTGTTCTTCAGAAAAACCTTCAGCTCACACTAATTCTTTGAGTTTCCAGCATTTTTGTGTATTTTTAAGCATTTCCAGCAATGACTGTATGATTTTGAGATCCATCTTTTCACACCGAGGACAACTTAGAGACTCATATGCAACTACATATTAGTTGCTCAATATTAGTAATATATATCTTTTGGAACCGATTGATCATATTAGCTCAATATTAGTCATTTAGGTAAAGGATTTTAAACACTCACTGATGCTCCAGAAGGAAAAACCATGCATTAACAGCCGGGCGTGAAAATGTTTTGAATTTGAAGATCAGGGTCAATTAAACTTAATTTGTCTTCTGGAAAGCATGTAACTATCTTCTGTAGCTTCTGAAGGGCAGTACTAAACGATAAAATATGATATTTAGGCAAAAAACATAAAAATATACACATCTTCATTCTGTTCAAAAGTTTTCACACCCGGCTCTTAATGCATGGATTCTTCTTCTGGAGCATTAGTGAGTGTTTGAATCTTATGTATTAGTTGCATATGAGCATAGAATATATATATAGAAACATAATATTAAAATATAATATATTATATTATAAAATATTAGTATTATTTTGATTATACTGAAACTGGATGTTTACATATCCCATGCAGTTTTATGATTATGTAAATTGTTTTAATTTAATAATTCGATTACAAAGAAATAAATGCCTTTCAAAAGTTGACAGACCTGAAAATACTTGAATAATATGCAGACAATATAATTGAACAATATGCACACACATCTCTTTAAGCCACAGAAGATTTGAGAAGTGAAATCACAGAAACGACAGAACGAACCCATCCAGAGAACAAACAGAGGCCGAGGTTTCAATTCTCTCCGACACTGGTCTGGATCAGAATCAAATAGATTTAATTTATCTATCAGCACGAATCCGAAGATCAAAATTGAAAATTGTATTCGTGTTGGCGTTGAGCGTTGAGCTAGACTGGGCTTCATGATGGATTTGGTCCGTGGTGTTTTTAGTTCTGTGCTGAGGAGAGTGACGACTCTAATTAAGTCTGTCAAACTACAGAGCAGGAAACACGAGCTAACGAATCTACAAACACAGCGTCAGCATTCAGAACTCCTGATATAATGATTCCGACCGAGACTCATTTTGGCTTCCCAGCATATGTTCAGTTCATATCAGTCTGTTCAATAGTGAAAGGCTCTTGCTGGTGATTGACGGCAGGAGGAGAGAGTGATGCGAGACCTCTGCAGGGTGCTGCTAACGCTCCTGAAAGTTACTCGTACATCACTTACTCGTCCACATGTGTTTTTAAGAATCATCACACACCTTCAACCATGTCTGTCTAGATTTACCAATCTGTTTGTTTGTTTCATTCAATTCTTTACATTTTGTATATACATGCACATTTTATTTAAAATGATATGTACTTATATAATTTAATTCATTTATTTATTTCAAGTAAAATGTACATATCACAGATATTTTATATACACATAAAACATTATTTATTTGAAACACATTATTTATTTTGCATAAAATTATATTTACATATGCAAAATTTTATTTAGAAATACATACACACATTTTTTTATTTAATATTTACATATAACAAAACTATTCTATGTATACATACAGACACATTTTATTTCTCTATTTATTTAAAATTATATTAACTTATTACAAAGACATCACACACACACACACACACACACACACACACACACACTTTGTTTGAAATTATATTTACATATTAGACATTTACGCATTCTAATAATTAATTGTGTAAAATTATATTTACATATTACAGACATTTTTTACACTTATAATTTATATGTACATGCACACATTTTATGTGTTAGTTTATTTATTTATTTGTTATTTATTTTATTTAACATTTTGCTTATTACAAAACAATTTTAATTGTATATCTTATTAAAAATGATGTCTACATATTACTCAATGCATATTTGATTCATTTATCATCCAGTATGTCTTGCAGATTGAATCGACATGATTTTAAAGTTTTTAATAGTCTTTAAATGTCTGTATAATTAAATGAAATGTTCCTCGGCTGCAGTTTGTTAGTTTGAGTCCTGAATGACAGCACAGTATTTGCACAGTAAATCCAGCCTCTTATTAAATTAGAAACAGATTTGATTAAATAATGAGACCCGTAGCATTTAAGCCCCTACAACAAACGTAACGAGCACGAGTCAGACAGAGAAAGAAGCCAGTCGGATGAAGATGTGAGACGCTGTATTGACATTTAGAGCTGCTGTAAATCATGGACAGGGTCAGAATAAACTCGTGCAGCTCGTGAAATATTAGCAGACGGGAGAGAGAGAGGCTTTTAGCACGTCTCAAGAGCCATGCATTTCTTCCTCTCTCAGTTATGAATGTAAACAATCAGCACTCGAGTCCATAAAGCACTTGTGAAACGCTGCTGGAAAGTCACGGTCAGAATGAATGGTTGATGCGTGTGGAGGTTTTTATGTGTTGTGCTCCACTGCAAAAATAACTATGGAAGTTAGATGTAATATTTCAATATGCATATTACCTACATCACACTCCCACTCACACAACATGCCATGCACTGCACTTTATCACAGTTCTACCGGACTTCACACACACACTGCACTAACACAACCTATCTGCTATCACTGGACACCATACAAAGCACACCCACATTGCATATGTATATCTGTTGCACCTTCACATATTACTATGTATAGATGTGTACACAATGTAGATGTGTACATACGGTGTATAATGTGTCGTTGATAATTAAGTATGTCTTTATAGTACACTATGTGTACTGAGTATATGTATGTGTATTTTGCACATTGTCTTCTGTACAGTCTGTAAATATGTACTGTCCATATGTAAATTGTGTTTTTTGCACTGTCTGGAGCACGCTCGTAAGAATTTCACTCACCAAGGCACTTGTGCTGTGGTGATGTGACAATAAAAGTGATTTGATTTGATTTTAATGGTTAACCTAAGAATCCAGCGTACCGCCGGCGGGACGCCTAGTGGTGAAAGGGGTAAGGTCGTAAAAAAAAACAAAAAAAACAACACTTTTTCATGTCATATATCTATGGAAAGCTGAGATTCTTGTGATTTAAACTCTGTAAAGCATTTTAAGATACAATAAACACAGCATGTACAATCAGTGTCTTTATCAGACCACTTTTTGTTGACATAATGCAGACATGCATGATAGTACAGACATACATAGGAATAACACAGTAGGGATGCAATATAACACCAATATAAGAAAAAACCCACACATTAAATAATGTACTATGTACAGAAATAGAAATATAGGAAAAAAATGTATTTCGATTATAAATTGTAAATATATATGTAATTTTAAAAGTGAACACATTTTGGATTCTATGTATAAATGTCACTATAATGTGTTTATGCTTCAGTTACTATGTGCAGCAATTATTGACAGTGAATCTGGATGAGAAACTGAATATCTCTGAGTGTAACCTTTCATTAGAGCCCAAAATGATGACTGTACATTAAAGCATTCAAGAATTACAGCATTGTGTGTGTCGTTGTTACAAAGCGTCGTTTGGAGTCTCCCAAGTGTACTTTTTTTGAAAGCGTCTAGACATAAAATGAGATAAACATGTGTAAAACACAAATATAATGTTTATCAAATGGTAAATTTGGCTTGGTAAGGCTTCATTCTGTGATCCCAATGTATTTTCCAGCTCATACCTCCCAGCTATAGTCATCTGCCAGCTTCTATTTACAAAAAAAATGCAGGCGGAATTATTTATTTCTTTTTTTAGTGTATTCAAAGTGCTATAACTCAATATCAGTAAGACTTACAGTGATTCTGATTCTGTTGAGAAACACACCTCAGAGTGTCACCTTTCAAAGGAGACCAACACCATGCATATCATCCAAATGGCCCAAGAACAGCATGCGATTTACTTTGGGTTTGCCTTTTTTAGGCGTTTTAGGCAAATTTTACAGGAATCTTAAAGGGTTAATTAATTGAAATCAGGAAACAGCTGCACAAAAATTATATTTTTACAAACCTATATATATTATTTTTTTTCTCAAATTATGTTTTATTTATTCAAATTCTGCATTTACCATTTTACCATTTCTGGGTTTGTTTTTTAATTGTTTCCCTCGAGCGCTGACCGTGCGTGCTCCTCTCTCAAACAGGCAACACAATTGAGTGTTAAATCCTGTCATTTTACATTATTGACACTATTTTCCTGTTTGATATTGTGCAGTGCTGTTACAATCTGTATTGTTAAAAGCGCTTTATAAATCAAGTTGACTTGACTTGTTTCCTCACCCATTTAGATAACGAGGACATTCTAAAATCCTGTCGTTGCTTGCGCATCATTTCTGATTAATTAAATACTGACAGACAACACCAAAGAAGACAGACAGTTTCACGCAGAGCGCTCGTGAAGACACAAAGCTAGCAACAGCTTTACAGCCTCCTGGTTCGTGACGTCACTCGCTCTGACGACCCAATTACACCTGGATTAATTTCACCTGTGCTTCAAGACTAATCACGCAAAGCGTTCCCAAAGCATGCAACCGAGGTCCCTGGAAAGGGAATGCTTTTTATATTATTAATTATTCAAAATATTAGTATTTGTAATTAATTTGATTTATTATTATTATTTTTAATTTTTAACTAAGAACATTTAAAAGCACAAGTTTTTAAAAGTAGAAATATTCCATCTGGTCTTATACATATGATGTTATAGAAACTTCATGCATAATGCAATACAATTAAAATATATATATTTAAAGTAATTCAATAATTGATTCTTAGACACAAAATATTGAATTAATTAGTGTAATATTTTTTTCTTACGTCAGTCTACTAAATACATATATATAAATGTTTTATTATTATTTGTTATTTTATTAAATATATTTTATATAAAAATACTTTTTAACACTTAGATGCATTCTTATATAATTTTATTTTAAAGTTAAGCTTTTTGATTCTTATTCTGAACTTCTTTTAATTAGTTTAATTAGTACATCTAGTTCCACACAAACATAAACAATTCTATAATAGTTTTTAATTCTTATCGTTTTTAAGTTAAGATATATATTTTTTATTTCTCATTTAATTTTATTTAATTTTCATGAATTTATTTCTTAATTTACAACGTTTTGTAATTGATTAATTACAAATGTCAGTATTTTTTTATTTTCAATGTTAATTTTACTGTTAATATAACTTTTTTATTGTTTTATTTTATTTATAATTAATTTTTTAATTTTCAGTATTCATTCTTTACAGTTAAAATTAATTAATTAATTAAAATATGTATAATTTTTCATTTAAATTAATTAATTTAAATTTTCAATAATAATTTTTACAGTTGAGATTGATATCTTTATTTATTATTTAGGAGAAGTATATTTACAGGTCCGATGCCGTTTTATGTATTCATATTTATTTTAATTAAGCTTAAGGCCCGTACACACCGGGACGAATTTCGCGCGTGATATTCGCCGACGTTTTAACGCCTCGTGACTAACCAAAGAGCGCCAATGTGAGTGTGCACACCGACGCGAAAAAAAAACGCCACGCGTAAAAGCGGCATTATTTAAAATACGCTTCGGTTTTTGGGTTTGATGCGCCGCGTCAAAAACTATCCGACCAATGAGATTGGCGCTTTTGCTCACGTGTCTGGAGCAGCTGAAGTTACAGTAAAACACAACTTGGGGCGCTCAAACGCAAAACAGTCTTGGCCG